>VWZY01004792.1:31218-45156 GCA_013399075.1 Chloroceryle aenea
AAAACCACCAACAATGGGGGGGTTGGAACACCTGAGCGAAAATATCTCCACCCCATCACAGCCAAGGGCAGAGCCCCAAGGTGGGCAGAGCCCATGGTAACCACCAGTGCTTCCTGCTTTTGTGCTCAGAGAGGCAGGTCCCAATCTAGGCACCCTGGGCACAAAAACCCGCTCCTGGCACAGGGGGGTGCTGTGGCCACCTGAATGCAGGAAGCAGGGACCCCATCACTGCAGTTGAGCTGGCCCTGCAATAGCACAACCCAATGGAGAAAGTCGTGTGCAGGAGATGCTGGACACGGGCGGCTGTCAGAGGCTGTAGTGCTCCCTGGCACACAACTTGTGCTGAGCAGACCAGGGCACAGGCTGGCACAGCTCCTGCCCTCCTAACTAAACTGGGGCAGCCCCAACCAGAGCTGGGAATGCCAAGCCAGCAGTGGCTCCTAGGCAGATCTGGGCTTAGCCAGGTCCATCCCAGCCTGACCCTTCTTTCCCACATAGCCCAGCCTGGCAGCAGGGCTGCTGGGCATGGAGCAGTGACACCATGGCTGCCATGAGCATGAGGCTCCAGCACTCTCACCTCAGCATGAAGGGAACAAGACAGATGCCTCTTGTGCCTTGCAGGCATCTCTGATGGTTTCACCACTTCCCACTGTGGCCTCTGGACAGTAGGCAGGACACCCATTGCACAGCCAGGAGGAAGCTGCACGGTGGGAACAGTGCAGGCAGATGCTGGAAGATGCCCAGGGCTGGGTGTGAAGGAAGATTGCACAGTGGTCTTGCCTGGAAGAGGCACTGGATGGGTGATGACTGTGTGGGGACACAGGCAGGGCTGTAGCCCTGGCATGAATACGCTGCAGCCACCCCTGGGCTGTCACAGCAATGCATGACCCTGCTCCCTGGTAACTCCTCAGGGACCTGAAAGTGGCCATGGCAGTTGCCTTCTAGAACAGGAGAAAAGTCTACACTTTGAAAGAGATGGGGCTTCCCATCTTGGTCATCAGGTGGATGAGCCAAGTGGTGCCAAGGCCACTTGACAGCCCAGACAGCCACGAGCAATCACCCCTCTGGGGCCAGCACAAGGGACTCACTTGAAGATGGCTCTGAAGCATGGGTCCCTGATCCATGCCAGAAGCACCCATGTTTGTCCAGTTCTCCCCAGCCTGCCCTGGCTTCAGGGAATCCATCCAGAAATCACTGGTGTGGGGACTATCACCAATGCCTGTTGGGACAAGGCAGCACACATACTGCTCAGCACTGTGTCCCCTGCAACTGAATCAGGGACAGCACCGGGGCTGGGCTGTCACTGGTGGCAGTGAAGGGTGGGATGGCATCCAGCACATCTGAACAGCTCTGTCTCCCCGGCAACCTGGGTACCAGCACCTTCTTAATTGCAGCCAAGTGGTCTTGTGCAGCAAATCATGTTGAATCCAGACTAACAGCTGCCCTCTCATTCCTCTGCTCTCCTGCCCGTTGCATTCAAAATTCATCATTAAAATGCAGTGAGTTTTTTGTTTGTTTTTTTTTTCTGTGAGGAGCAAGAAGCATCACATCAGCATCATGGGGAGCAGCAGCACTCCTGCTCACCCTGCCAGCCACCACCACCATGGGGTTTACTGGGCACCCCTGGGCTTTTGGCTGGAGGAAAGTGGGACCTGTGCAGCAGCTGCACACAGAATGATGGACCCATCTCAATCCCAGCTACCTCAAATGGCCTGGGCCATTACATATACATGGGAGCAGGCCAAGCACCCTCCAGGTGACACCAGTGGCAAGGAGAGCCAACTTCACTCTCCATCTAGCTTGTTCAGTGGCATCAGAGGCTCCAAAAGCTCCTCACTACAGCAGAAAGCTCCCTCCAGAGCTGCACCAGCTTCACCTTCCCACTACCAAGCATACTGCCTTCTTTGCAGGTGGAGGACCCAAGTCACGTCCTCAGTCCCAGTGCAGCATACGGTTCCATGAAGACCTGGCTCTTTCCAAAGGTCCCTGAGCAGCACCAAAGTAGAGAAAATCCCAGCCACACTGGCTGAGATGCTGAACGCAGAGGCACGACAACCATCCAGTCCCCATGGAAGGCGCATCCCCTGGGGAGGCATATGAGCCCCAGCACCCTGGCCGGGTCTGAGCCTGGCAAGCTCGACTGAGGGGAGCAGATCAAGTCCCACAGAGCTTGCTGGGCTCCCACTGAGCAGCTCTCAGCACCTGCTCTCCTAGCTGCTGAGGATGGGAAGTGGCCCAAACACTGTTTAACCCCTTCAGCAACAAGCAGAGAAGCCAAGAAAGGAAAACCAAAAGCCTCTGTCCCAGAAGAGAGAGAACAGCAAGGGCTGTGCAGGAGGCAGGCTGGAAGAAGTCCAGAGAGGTGTCACTACCAGCACCTGTCTGTTGGAAGGTGATGCCCTGGAGCACACCTGTGTCCTGCGGGGGGCACAGGGTCCAGCCTCCACACCCAGCCTCGGGGGCAAGCCCTGCAGAGCCCCACCCCACAGCGCGCCTGCTCAGGCACTGCCTACAGCTTCTCATCCCTTGGGTCCTGCTGTGCCAAGACAGCTGCTGAAACGCCAGTCCCAGGTGGCAAGTGCTCCTCTGCAAGGATCTGAGAGTGGGCAACTCTGGCTTTCCACCCAGCCCCGCTGGGACCACCAGTTTAGCAAGGCAGGAGCCCATCCCAACCCTTCAAACACTTGGCCAAAACCAGTGGTGAGGATGGTAGATTATGTGGGAACAGAGTAGCTGCAAAGCTGCATCTTCCAGGGGAAGCCCCATCTCCTGCTGCCTGAGCAGACAGTGCTGCCTGTCTATGGTGGAGGAACAGGAAGATCACAGTCCCAGCACAGGCAAAGGGGGTGAGAGATGGGTGGGCATCCCAGCTCACCCCAGCTGCAACACCCACATACATGGGAAGCCCAGCTCCTGGCATGATGAAGAAGCGGTTAAAAGCATGAACTGAAGCAAGCAGGGTGTTTGGCCAGAAGCCAGCCTTTCCCAGGCTGAGTTTGAGGGAGCTGACAGCTCTCACCAGCCTTCAGGGCATGCATTGCCCCATACGAAAACCTGTTTGCTCAGCCCGGGCCAAAGCAGCTGGGATGGCACAGAGCAAGCTTCCTTGACCAAGGCGTGTCTGTCAGCAAGGATGGGCCCCAAACCAAGAGGAAAGTGCACCAGCAGCCCAGAGCTGGGGCAGCAGGAACAGCACTGCCCCAGCACTCGCCACAGACAGACAGACCGACCGACGCTGCCATGGAGCAAACACCTGCACCCAGAAACGCTGTCAGGGGCCCTGTGCTGCAGGGGATAAAAGGCAGGGAGGAAAGAACAGCTTCACCTTCCTAACTTCTCCATAAACCAGACTGGCAATGTTTCTCAGGCAGTGTCCTGGGCCAATCCTTGTAATGAGGAGAAAGTCCTGAGCAGGGTGCTGGGGAGGGGCCCCAGCAGCTGCTCTCTGCTCATCTGCACTTCGCTGCTGTTAGATGCTGCCTGGGAGCAGAGTTACAGGGCTAAGCCAGCTCCAGACAGTGCAGGGGGCTCAGTGGCAGGGGACAAGGCTGCCCTGCTGCAGAGCTGCCTGTGTCCCACTGGCCCCCACAGGCTTTTCTGAATGGGGAATGGGCTGTACAAGTGGTGCCATGGCCAAATGGAGCAGTCAGCCCGGGTGGGGAGCAGGGTCTGCAGGGAGATGCTGGAACCAGCAGCACTGCAGCCATCCCTCCACTCCTGCTCCGACCCTCACGCAGTATCCTCCTGTGCCATCCCAGTGTGGTGAATCCTGACAGGGACTCGCACCCCCAGGCAGAGCTCCCCTGCCAGGTGTCGCCCAGGAGCCAAATGCTCCCATGCCAGCAGTGGCCACTTCCCGACCCCCCAAGAAGCCTTGCCAGCACAGAGCCCCAGAGCAGGACACAGGCACCCCACCCCATGCCGGAGGAAAACCAAAGCACATGGCGATGCTGGATCACATGCAACCCACCACTGAAGCTGGGCCTGCACCTCTACCCCCACCAATTCCAAAACTGGTCTTCCAGCACCCCAACTCTTTAGCATATAGAGACAGGATAAGAAACTCGGACATTCTCCTTGCTTTCCCTACAGACCTGTGTCATAAGGAAAAACTCTCCCATGAGGGTGACAGAGCCTGGCCCAGGCTGCCCAGAGAGGTTGTGGAGTCTCCTGCTCTGGAGCCTTTCCAGCCCCCTCTGGATCTGTTGCTGTGTGGCCTGCCCTGGGTGACCCTGCTCTGGCAGGGGGTTGGACTCGATGATCTCCAGAGGTCCCTTCCATCCCTACCCAGTCTATGATTCTATGACCCAGGCAGGGGTGGAGCTGGCATCTTGCCAGACCCCCAAAGAACCTTCCTGGAGGGATGATCTTCTAGCAGCACTGGTGAGAAACCACTCATAAAAAGAAACATGCTGCCCCGTTCAGAGCCAGAGACCCCTCCAGCCCCAAGGGGCATGCTGCAGCAGCCCATCGAATCCCTCAGCAGGGACACGAGCCCTGCCTGCAACCCGGGCACTACCTGCCTCTGTGCCATCTGCCTCGCGTGGGCAGGAGCCAAAGCCCAGCAGGTAGTGGGTTCTGTGGAAGCCAAGAGCCTCGTGGTGCACAGTGCCCACTCCCATCACCCAGGACAGAGCCAGGACAGCGGGGAGCAGCCATGGAGCTCCTCAGCCCCAGCTCCCAGCTGACGACACCTTCCTCCCATCTTGGGCCCAGAGTGAGGGTAGCGCTGCTGCACTGCTCTCTGTCCAGCCTGCCTTGCAGGTCAGGGAGCGAAAGCAGGAGCGAGACATTGTCCTCCCAGCTACCCCTGGCTGCACACTGTCTGCAGGACGCGCAGAAGCGGCTCACATCTTGTTTCACATGGGTGGCATCATCCAAACTGGGGCCCAGAAGCAGAGCAACCTGCCCAACTGGAGGGACACCAAGGGGCCTCTGAAGTCTGGACTATGAGTCCTCGACTCTTTCAGGTATGCCAGCAGCTCAGACCTGTCACTGTCCTCTCCCATTCTCCACCCCCAGCTGGCTGGAGGTGCCAGCCTCCCCAGGACACGACTCAGGCCAGCTGTGCCCAGCCCCTGTGAGCCTGGGGACATATGTCCTGGGCTTGGATCCACACCATGCCAAACACAGTGCCTTCCTCAAATCCTCTGCACAAAAGAGCATGAAGTGAGACGTCCCAGTCGCTCCATCAGCAAGCAAAGACTCAGGCAGCCAGCAGGAGCCTTTCTGTTGGCAAAGGGGTCATGGCCCAACTCCTAACTAAACCAGGAAAAAATCCCAACACATAAAGAAAGCCAAAACAAGCCCAAGACCAACAGGTTTCTGTGCTTTGGTGGTAGCAAGTTTTCAGATTTTCAGTCCTGCTGGGGGTTTCTGGCAGACAAGCCTCCCTTCAGCACCAATTCTGTGCTGAGCAACCCTTTCTGCACTACAAAACCCACTCAGCCTTATGTGCTATCTGGAAAGGAGAATAAAAGCTTTCAAGATAAACTCACACTGCTTCCAGGGGCTGCTCTCAGCACTCTGCTTGGGCACAATTCAGAACCTGCAAAGAAGAAAGCAGATTTGGTTACAAAGAAAAGAAAAAAAGACCCAAAGCCTTCCCGGAGATGATGGCAAGTGCACAGAAAGACATTAGCCAGGCACTTCATCACAAGATGGTGCCCGCATGGCTCGAGCCCTGTGCTGAGACTCCGTAGCAGTGTGTGTGCTGGAGGATGGAGGCTCCAGGTTACGTTAGACGCTGCTTTACTCTCAGAAAGACTGATGTGAATACAACACCCTCTCCCGCAGTCAGCCTGCCCGCTGCGTGCGTCGTGAGCCAGCTCCACTCATTTAATGATAAAAGCAAATATTTACTACAGGCAGTGCTGCAGAACCAACACACCTCTGCGAAGTGAAACAGATACCCTCCTGGCTCACACTGCCAGGTGCTACCCAAGTTCTCCTTTCAGGGCCATCTGTGCCACCCCATTGTCACCCGTTCTTCCAGCTCACCGGTGAGGTAATGCTGAGGGCAACATCTGGTTGGCAGGACTTTTATCCTGGGTAATGATGCAGGTCAGCAATGCAGGACCCACAGCAGCCAGACCTGCTCACTCGTCCATGGAGTGACCAGCAGCTCTGGCACACTAAAATTGGCAGTTCTAACAGAAACAGCCCAACCCTGCAACAGCAAGTTTTAGATGACAACTGCATCAGATGCGCGAGGAAAAATTGCCCAGCAGGCACTACAGTTACATGAAGCAGGAAGCACAGTCTCACAGCACAGAAGGAAACCTTCTGCTTTTCCAAGGGTTTATTTTCAAACATACCTGCAATAGCCAAAGACCACCCTCTTGCAAGCCCAGAAGCAAAGCAGAGAGGATGACCCACCTATGCAAAGCACCCACCCCTCCCATGGATTCAGCAAAACCCTTCAGCCTCCACAAGCAGACATCAGATGTGTGTAGCCTGACATGGCCTGCCCTGAGCAACACGGACCCACAGCAGCTTTCCCAAGAGCTCACTCAGGACACAAAAGCTGCTCCACTTCCCATTTGGACAGAGTCCCCAAGCAGCAGGGTGACATGCAGTGACCGATCTGCAGCTACCGCATGGGGCTCTGGCCATTCCCTCTCAGACAAGGACAGGACCTGATGCTGTCCCCAAGGTGGAAAACCTGATGCAATATGGCCAGGAGCTTCAGCACCTCCAATGAAATAAAAATCAGTTTTGAGCAGGGAGAAATTGCATCCCCAAATGATTTTCATGAGAGATAGAGAAAGAGGAGGGAGTTACAGCCACTGTCGTGCGTGCGGTCCTGTCCCTGCTTTCTGCCACTGTCACACAAGAGGAAGCACAAGCAGGATGCCATCGTGCACTGGTGCTGGGCATGATCACAAACACACCTGTCTACCAGGACAGATTCCTTTGCAGCCACCATACAGACTGGTTTTACTCGCTCAGCTGTCTCACTGCGCAGGAAATGGGGCCAGCATGCAACGTAAGGCACCCCTGTACCCAGCCAGCTGTCACCAGCCCCAGCTGCACTCGCAGCCCCAGGCCCCAGTACCCATGTGCACAACAGGGCCAGTGTCACAGGGCCTGGACACCTCCATGCCAGCACCCGGCACAGGAGCTGAACTCTCACCGTTCTCCCAAACCTGGAACTGGCCTTCTCCCAACCCACTTTTAACTGCACAGAGCCTGCACTGCCCATGGACCCAGAGATGCCACTGGAGCATGGAAGTTACTGTCCCATGCCAGTACCCCACACCCCTCAAATCCAGAGCCTACCACAGAGCTCTCCCTCCCCTACCTCCTCTTCTGGTGCAGATACCACCATCCAGAGGCTAAGGAGCCAAAGGAAAGAAAGAACCCATCAGGAGAAGAGCTCTGCCCTCACCCAGCACCAGGACACATGGGTGTCCCAACAGGCCCAGCTGATCCAAGAATGGACTCCAATACCAGCAGATCCTGCTCCCTCCCACAGATGGTTGCACAAAGCCATGGGGATCTGTGGGGTTCTCTCACCTCTCCAGCACAGCCTCTGTGGCTCTGTTCCTATTCTGCCAAGCTCAGCAATTTTTGTGGGGGCCCTGCACTGCTCCCTTGTCTGCACACTTGGCTTTCTCCCATCCCAGCTGAAGGGTGAGTCAAGAGATGCACAGCAGAGCTGGTCAGGCAGATGCTGAGCCAGGCACAAGAGAAGCCAGTGTTTGACAGACCCAGAAGAAGGGGTATCGTGACAGTGGCCACAGCACCCAGGGCTCGCCAGAGCTGCCACGTGCTCCTCCTGCAAGGGAGGATGGCGGATGCAGTTGCCAAAGGCAGAACAGTGGCACCTGACACTCCCCAAGCTGCCCATGTTAGTGCTGCAAAACAAGCCGCTGCACTCTCCATCAGACACTGACCATCCCTCCTTCCCGCCATTTGCTGCGTGAAGCAGCGTTCACCAGGGCTGGCTTCACCCCAGCGGTCTCCGAGTTATAGATGTTTTGGGATCTCAGCCACTGCATCAATTAGTATCATATTAATGAAGGGTTCTGAGAATACAGGCAGCAGGGAGCAAGACCCTCCCGCAACCTGCTCAGGTCTGCCTGCAAACAAGCAGATCCCGTAACACTCCTAGCAGAAACCCAGGCTAGACTGCATCGGGATCTCCTGCCACACAGCTCTGCCCGGTGCCAGGCCAGTGTGTGCACCATCTCAGCCACAGACAGCGCCCCAGGCTTCAGAACATCCCACAGTGACCCGCATTGTCACAACATCGTCATTGCAATCATCCAGCCTGACCCTGACGGGGTGAGTGAGAGTGCTGGCTGTGGGAGCAGGAGCTGGGACACCAACCACAGCCAGACAAAGGCTACGGTCCATGCAAAGGGCAGATCCTGGCCAGCACTGCTGGCAGGGTCAACCACTGGCTGGGATAGGAGGAAGCCATGTGCTGAGCCCAGCTCACCCAAACCTAGGCCAGCACATTGCAAAGATGCTGATGGGTCCAACAAGAGCAAGGAGGGGGACAAAGATTCATATTGTCCCCTTCACATGTCTACCAGAGTAGGAACATATACAGGGCAGGGCAGCACAGTAGCCCTAGTGCAGCTTAGCTGAGCATAAAGCACGACCAAAGAGAGGTCCAGCTGTGTGCAGCTCCACACTGCACTGGGATCACATCAGCTTTAGTGAGATGAGAAGGAACAGCCCAGACAGGGCTCACTCAGCAGGAGATGACCACAGACCACAACACCATGGGCTTTCCAGGTTGCTCTGCGTACACAAGTCGGGTGCCACGGCCAGCAGCACCACACCAGGGTGGGACTGAGCTCCAAAGCTCTTGCAGCAGCACAGCATTGGCCAGGTGGGCTTACACTGACAGTGGATGTGGGCACCAAAACACAGCACAGACAGCTGCATTTTCTCTATGTCCTGTAGTACTTCTAACGGTCACCTCAAAGTGCATTGCTCACAGATGTATCACACGTGAGACCAAGGTGACCATCAAGGATTTACTCATGTTTTACCACCAGAAAGCATTTTTTGGTTCCCTGAAGAAGTAAGGTTGCAGATGTAATGGCCCCTGCATCACACAGACATCTGCATAACTAGAGACAGATCAGATCTCAGAGGAAGTTGCTCTTGTTCTTTCCCGTTCACTCTGCAGGACCTAAGGACAAAGGCAACCCTGCTGAGAAGTCAGGCTGGATATTTCCCACACCTAAGTTCACCACAGACACTGGGTTTGTATCCTTGTCAAAAATTGCACCTTCCCTTAGCCAGCCCTCACATGACACCACCCTCCCACTCTGAGCCCTTCACCACATCCCTCTCATTACCAGCCAAACAGAGACCCCAAGCTTTGTCAGGTGCCACACCATCCCATGCTCTGCAGGAGCTCCTGCCAGCAGAAATGCTACCAGATCAGTAGTGCACCTAATTAGAACATTTAATTGCTTCTCATCCACAGCGGTACCATTTCCCCGGTAGGATCATTAAGTAGAAAAACTTGCAGGACCCCTCTCAGCACTGCAGTCCTTCCCATGTGGCTGCTGTGGGTGCTGGTCCCATGTGGATGTGCAGGAGGAGGATGCGAAGGGCTGGCCCATCCCCAGCTCTGCCCCGCAGCCAGCCAGGGATGCTCCTGCCTGCCTCTGGCCCGGCCAGGGTGACTTTCTGCTGGCACTCACCCCAGCAAGTACGATTAGCTAATTACAAAGGGGAATGTGTCATTTAAAATGCACAATCAGACTTCCCGTCCCTTCTGCCTGTAACAAAATGTCTCGTGAAATGGCTCGCTCTGTTTTCCCGTAGAAACGGGTTCCCCTTCAAAAGCCTGATACGAGGGGGGGGGGGAGGGGGGAAGGCAAATCTAAAAATATCTTCTGACAGATACTATGACAGCAATGGCTCCACAGGAAAATGAGGTAGGAAGAGGGGCTGTGAATGTGTTAAGATCCTGTTTAATCTTTCCCCAGCCACCTAAAAAATCCACCGAAGGCAGAAACGATACCTCGACATTTCCTTTGTGCAAGAGATGACTCCACCCTGTGTTTTCCTCTCTGTCCGATTCTCGGGGAAGGATACCAGCACACATCCCTCTGTGCTGCCAGGCAGCGAGCAGGGCCCCGGCAGTGGGTTAGTAGGAGCAGAGGAAGGAAGGAGCTGGTGGGTGGAACCTGGCAGCAGGGCTGGGCTGTGAATCCTCATTCAGTATCACCTCAAACGCAGGATGTTTTACACGAGCGCAGCACCTGGGCCCGCTTTCCACCTTATTCCCAGTGCCCTGCAAAGGAGCATCAGTCTTTGGAACAGAGGAGGGGTCAGGGGCAGCAAAGCCCAGCGAGGAGGCTGCAGGGTCCAATTATTGCTGGTGGACAGAGGGCTTTTTTCTGACAGGGGGATGGAGCAGATACTAAACTGCTACCACATTTCATCTCCACAAAGAGAGCAAGTTGCTGAGTAAAACTGCTGACCTGCTGGCAACCGCAGATCTGCAGCTTCAGCCTCATTTGTCTCGTGTTTTGAGGACAATAGGGTCAGCTCAGTCTCCTCTCTGTGCTGTCATCACACTGGACCCAGGATGCTGCTTATCCAGACTCAGCTGCTCCTGGACACAGCAGCTCCTGCACAGGGCATCCCCAGCCTGGGGCACTGGTATTGTCCTCTGGAGGGCAAAAAACAGACCATAAGCAGAAGATGGAAAGAAATTCCTCTTCCAGAGCATTATCATTCAGATTTTAAGGCTCTGTCTGCTACTCCCGCCCTCCCAGACAGGAAACCTGGGAGTGTCCATGAGCATGCACGTGGGCCTGCACGCACTATAGGCAGGTCAATGACTGATTCTCAACTTCAATTCAAAGCACTGTCAGCGGTGTACTGGGAAAGCAGACATGAAGAGTTTGCATCAAATCACCCACCCAGGGCTCTGGGATGACTGGCCCTTCCCACACACTCCCATGGCTCCCCAGCTAGTGCAAGGAAAGGAAACCTTGGCTCCTGTCCCAGTTGTACAAAAGCTCTTAGCACAGATGCTTCCATGAAACCCCAAACAATTCACCTCCTTGGAACAAGGCAGGGTAGAGGGAACAACTACCACCCAAGACAAGGGACAACCATGGGGCCTGGGCCCAACATCCCACTCTGCACCAAGGGCGTGCTATGCATATAGGAATGCTGCTGCAGAAAGCTGCCACTGCGGGTGTGGTTGCCCAGATCTCCTCTTCCCTTTAAGGCACAATTAGGTCCTGGGCAACCCACAAGCTTTCACCCAAGGGCTGGGAGGAGAGGAGAGATGGATTTGCAGCCACAGGGAAATACTGCCACATGTCCCCATCAAAGACAGTCTCCTTCCGCCAAGCTTCCCACCTCCTGTAATCCAGACGAGGTGACATGCGTGACAAAGACTGGTTCACTCAGCAAGCTGCCTCACTGCACTGCCCGCAGTGATGCTCAAGTTCATAGATCCAAATTTCACAGGGCAGGTGCTGGAAGGGAGCTCCCAAAGGAGACTCTCCATAAGCTCCCACAGACACATACAACTCATTCCAGGTTCAAGGGACAGCATAAGCCAACACAGAGCGCGAGTTCCGGCTCAAACCCCAACGTCCCCATGAAGAAGGGGACAGTCAGGACCAGCTCTCCACTCATAGGTCTTCCCAGTGCATCGTCCCAGCTGTGACAAATCCAAACCTGCTGACTCAGAGCCACCCGACTGCTCTAATGAGAACAATAAGCCACACAGCCATCACTGTCACAGCCTCAGCACAAGCACATTCTCATGCTGTACAAGAGTCATGTATTTGTAGCTGCCCAAGTCTTCCTGTACAGGACCTTCCAGCAACCAGAGACTCGGGAACCTCTGCTGCTGTGCATTCCTTCTTTTCCATCTATGCTTAAAACAGAGCCTCAGACCTCCAAGTGACAGGCACCGTATCACCATCTACTACACAGCTAAACGCAGGCCTCACAGACGCCGACGCTGCTTTGCCGCAAATCTTCCACCCGTCCCCAGCCCAGCTCCTCACACGCTCTCACTTCCCCAGCGCTATCCCAGCCGCCCGAGGCGGCGGGAAAACAGCCCCAGTCCGCAGCCAGATAAAATTAAGGCAAAGGACACTCAAGTGAGGTCTGCAAAACTGGGCAGGAAACCCGGAACAAGGCCGGGAACAGCCAAGCTTACCCCCTGCCCTTTAACCTACGGGTCATTCTCTGCAACTTCTTAACTTGGAAATCCTAATTAGCTATGGAAAAGATTTCTTCTTTTAGGGATAAAATTAATCAGGCCCCTGCCTGGTCAGTCTATGTGTCTCTAGAAACCTCCTCCAGCAATGCAGAAGCAATCAGCAGCGCTAGAGCAAGGAGCAATGTAGTGACACTAGAGTCACACACAGGATGACGGCTCAGTGCTGTCAGCTGAAAGATGGGAAGGTTATTCTGTGAATCAATGAGAGATCCAGCTCCTCACCAGGACCAGGATCACCAGCCAGAACTTAACAAGGAGATCAGCTGCCTGGGGAAAGAAAACTGATTTTTAAGATATTCCTTGTTCTATACTGCAGTGACTTTTTCAACGCACCCAGACACCACTCCTGGCCACCCATAAACTACACGCCAGAGGACACTTGCCCTGGAAGGTTGATGTGGAGGTGGCAACCATGGCAGTAGCCCAGGAAAAGAGGCCCAGCAAGCTCTGTGCCTGCACTGGACTGGAAAGGTACGAAAATCTTCACCCTGTACAAGCCAGGAACACAGGCTGTCTTCTACACTCATGCTTTTTGATTACAAATACAACACAGGCCTTCAAAAAACATTTTTAGAAGCTTCCTCTAAAACAAAACATCTACTCCAAGAGCTTCGGAAAATGCTCATTTCTCAAAAAAAAAATGGTAAAAATAAAAATTCTGGACAGTTCTAGCTACAACATCAGCAAGCAACCAAAACAGCTGGGGACAAAGACATCACCCACAGCCAAAGCCAGCCTACTGTCAGAACAAACACAGGCTCTGCAGCTAACCCCAGAGCTGCTTCACCCTCTCCAAGACACATTCTACCCCTGCAGCCCAGCCCAGAGACCAGGGTCCTCATCAAAAGCACAGCCCTGAACACCCCGGGGAGGCCCACACACAGGCTCTAAACCAAATATAATGAAAGAGTCATTCCCTTCTTGCAAGGATCACCACCCAAGCTCAAGCCTTCCCTCAAATTCAAACTCACTTGACTGCAACAAGGCCACGCATCTGGAGGCCACCAGGACAGCTCTCCAGCCTGCGCAGCCCTGGTCAAGGGATCCAACACATGCAGAGTCCTCCAGCGGGCTACAAAGGATGCACAGATCTGCAAGGCAGCCGAAAGGAGCAGACCTCCATAATAATACACTTCCCACACATCAAGTTGTTTGAAAGCAAAAACACTTTGGACAAGTCTAACATGAGAAAGGTGGAGGGAAAGAGGCCGTTATGTGCAGCAAGGAGCTGGATACATGGGCTGGTCTCTCCAGGGATGCTGGAGAAGCCACACCTCATCCACAGCAATGGAGAGGGGCCTGATCAGGAGTCACCTCACACCATCTACAGCTGAATCAAACACAGCGGTTTTTATTGCCCGCTCCCACAACACATTGTGAATACTCAACCACGCATACCCAGACCATTGTTTGTCCACAGAAGGGTCCCCATCATAACATGCCGAAGGCCAGGCACGCCGGAGGGAAACAATACCACGGCAGAAACAAGGGAAACAGTGATTCGTACAGCAACTGCCGAGAGAGAAAAGGGCCACGCAGGTCCTCTAGTACAATCTCCCGGGTAACCAGCCTATGGAGAAAATGCTGAGCTCAAGGATACCTCCTGAGCCCACCTCCTGCCATATGACAATACTCCAAAAATAACCACAGAAATATGCGAGGACTCATTCCAAGTTGTTTCTGGCTCTCGCTACATTCTCCGTCTAATGTAA
>VWZY01004793.1:848-63348 GCA_013399075.1 Chloroceryle aenea
ATGCTAGGGAAAGAAACATGGTACTTCACCGCGGAAAGAGAAACCAAGTAAGTGCTTCACTGCTCATGATCTTGCAGAAAAAACAGAGATCGTGGCCTTAAAATACAAGCAAAGTAACATTTTAGCAAATTAATTTTTGCTTTAAGACTAAAACATAATCTCCAAACCTATGCACAGGACAGCATACACATAGTATGTAGAGCTGCATGGATCTTTATGTGGCCTTTGTTAGGTTTCTGATAATGACCCTGAGGCCTGATCTTTGCTTAGAAAAGGAGGATAGCATCCACTTAAATCACCTGATATGTCAAACAGAAATAAACCCTCAATTTTGGCTCATTCGCGGGGATTAACATTAAAGAGGTATACAAACATTTTTCTCTGTGAAATCAAAGTAATAATGAAGCAAAGATTAATCCAAAGCTCTGAGAAAAATAGAATGATCTTTATAATATATGCCCTTTCTACTTATTTTCTTTATTGAAATAGTGGTCCTAAACCTGAAAATGAATCCAGGTACTTTCTGAGGGAGGTTCGAAAAAAGCACAGACAGATGTAAATCTCTTGCTGTAATCCTCTGAGCCAAGGGCATTGCAATGTTTTTCTTAACACAGGAAGTAGAGACGGTTTAATTGATAGTTAAAATAATAACTCCACATAACTGTTGAAATTAAGCACAAATGGTGTAATTTTGAAAGTGAATGGAGTGCAAGAAACATTGTTCAGCTGAAGCCAGTAACAAAACTTGCTTTGACTTTAGGCAAGCTGGACCTCACAGAAACACTTACTTGAGAAGCAGATCTATGAATTATTCCATTCAGCCAAGAGAGAAATAACAGCACAGGCATTGCCTTCACCACCTCATCACCCCCTGGCTTTACCCAGCCACCCAAGAAAAGGCAGCAGCAGGATGGGGATGCCTCCCACATGCTCTGCAGGCCCCTCAGAAGGAAACAGCCCTAGAACAGCAGGATACCTATCTGGTCACCAAAAGGCAGTGGCCCTGTTCTCTTAGAGATGTAAGGGGCAAACTCAGGGAGGGTCGTGTAGCCTGTCTAGCCCCAGTGCTTGGGCTCCTGTACCATGAGGAGATGGAGAGGCCCTGGAAGAGGCTTGGGCTATGCTTCTCTGGCACATGGTGGAAGGCACAGGCACGGTGTCCCCCTGCAAACCACATGACAAACACAATTAAATGCCTTGTCTAATCCCTCTGCCTCACAGGCAATAACAATACTGATTACAAAGAAACATTTCATAATTCTCCTTTATTCCTGCATTTGATCTTACTAGTAATGACAGATAAAACTGATGCATAGCATTATTTTTGATAAAATACATGCTGCCTGTGGAATAAGGCTGTCCTGGCTGAGGTTCACTCTTAAAAGCCTTTATCCTTTTCTATTTTCCAGTTTATCAAAACTTTTTTTTTTTGTTTTCTATTTGTCAGTTCAATTGTGTTAGAAGCCTATCCAGATGCCTCTATACTTGGAATAGAAAAAAAAAAAAAATTACTTTGTTAAGATGTTAGGCAGCACTGAATGTAGTTATCATTATTGTGGCCTTTATATCTACATTACAATTTTGTCACAAGCTCAATGTAATATCTAGAAATTCCCTTAAAATAAAAACTAGTGAGTGTGTTATGAAATTACAGCCAGGACAGATGGCCAGATCCTGTCATTGGAAATAAAAGTAATGTTATAAGTGTATAACTCCATTGGGGAAATTGAGTACCATAATAAAGTAGACTTCCACTTTCTGCAATGAAATTCAATGACTGTTGAGGAGTTTAGGGTTTAGAAAATTGAAAAATGAAACCTTTGGTTTTCCGCTGCTGTTTGATGATGTGTAGCAAGTCCCTTTATGGACTGAGGCTAACATCCAAATAGTAACAAGCTTGCAGTGAATAGAGCCCACAGAGGATCAGCTACTAAATCTTGCAATAAAAGCTGTGTGATTTACAGTAAATTCCAGAGGGCTGACAGCACCACAGCTGAGGGCATAAACACTTCTTTCATGGCTGAAGCTTCAGTCAGCTCTGTCTGCTGTGAAGTACAATCGAGCAGTGAGGCATGCTGCTTACCAGCAATGACTTTGATAAATAACTAGGAAGTCCCACTGTTGGCTTAAAACTAGAAGTTGTTCAGTTGCAATTCTGCATTTGTCCTGCTTTAATGGGTATGGAAGTGGCTTTAGTCGTAATCTGTCAGTGATTGATTAGGCCTTCCTGGATCCCTTCCCCGCTCTGCTCCCAGCTCCCTGCTCTCCACAGTTAAAACAAAATTGGTACATATCTGACTGCCCTCTTATGAGGAAAGTAAATACTCTTAATTCTGCTCAAGTGAGTGTAAGTTAAAGGCCTACAACTGATAAATTGTTGATAGACAACATATCTTAATAATGGGGTACCTAAATGCGCCGGTGCTTGTACAACTTCTGCTCATCAATTGGTTATGCTGGGGTTTAAATGCCTAATCAGCATAATTAATGTCTTTTATGCATAGGTACAAGAGTCATGGCGGGATTGGAGCCTCTGTTTCCTAACCACAGAAGTATGGAGTTCCTAGGCCTAATGCAGAATCATTCGTTAACATGTTGTGTAAACTGGACATAATGTCGAACACATGCACAAATGCTACAAATATCATCAGAAAATGAGTGTAGCATTACCAGAAAAACCTCTAATAAGAACTGAAGTATTTGGTCATTTATTTTACATTCAGATGCATCTGGGTAAAATGCAATTTATAAATGATCTGCTCTGATTTAGCAAGATGGGAGAGTATTTTGCTTTTAGTAAAGGTTCAGATCAGTTATTTTCAGTTGGAAAGGAAAAAAAAAAAAACCAACTAAATCCAAAGTAATAATACATCTACAAAAAGCTGTCAGTAATAGAGAGGCAGTATGAGAAAGCCTCTTTACCTGATATCAATAGAAATCATGCGAAAATTTAAATTGTACCATCTGACTTACATAAAAACTTCAACGGTTGGTAGACACGATTCTCAGTGTATACAGATAAAACATTATTGTGAGGCTGTGTAAGCATAGACCTGACAAGGAGCAAAGTAGTTCTTGTAGTCTGTTTTCCTGTAGTTTTATAACTGAGTTAGTATAAGCCAACCAGTGTATGCAAAGAGTTGCTCTATGATACTTAAGAACTGTAAAGGTAAATATTAGGTGTGAATAGCCTTAACTAAGAGCAAACTTGATTCTGCATTCTTGATTCTGCCTCAGCCACCTCTACTATTACTGAAAACAAGCAAAAAGGATTGTATAGACTCCCCCTTCCTCTGCAGCTGAATATTTTACTTTTCATAGAAAGAATGTATCAAATCTGCACTCTTGCTTTACTTCAGATCTTCCTACCATCAGAATTACTGAGAATTTTATGTATTTGTTTATTTATTTATTTATTTATTTAAATCCATTTGTCTACTTGTATATACCACCATGTTTATTTTCCAAATGTTAGTGGAGGGGAGGGCCCTCAAGTTTTTGACACAGAGATATCAGTGCTCATGTAAAGTGAACAGAGACTTTTTTCTGTTTTACAGTTTTCTCAACATGGAAAAAAAGCTGTTACTGGGGAGAGGGTTATCTCATTCTATAACTGGGGGGGGGGAGGCAGTATTTTGTTGCATCCAATTCTAAAGTATACTGAGTATATTTCTCAGGTTTTTATTGATTGAACCACAGGGCTATCAAATTATGTCACCGAAAGAAAACAACTAGCAGCACAGTATGACTCAATTTTAACAAAGTAATTTTCACTCCTTTTTAAAAAAGTGATTAAGTATGATTTTTAATTTCTGAAACCATCCACTTGTCATTGCCTGACCCACACATATTGAATTGTTACAAATCTATTATAAGGGCAATTATTGTTCCCTTGAAATTCTCTTGCTGTGTCAGAGTAACAAGAAATAAGACACGGGAGAAGGTAGTGTTTGATTAGCTTGAACGTTTGAGAAGAAGGATTTTTACTCTTGTAAGGATTTAGGAAGTAGCCTACCCATAAGTATACAATCAAGGAGTGATTTGCATACCTGAGAAACAGCAGTTCAAGCCAGAGAATGTGAGGTCAATCAGGAGTAACTAGTTAAGAAATTCAATTGGTGGCTACTTTCCCCATGCTTTTTTATACTTGTGATTTAATACCAGTTGATCTGAACTGCCATTAGTAGCTGTTGAGAGAATCAAAAGCTTAGGTCATATTCACATATTAGACTGTGAAGCACAGTCATAGTCCTTTAAGGTAAGTATTCTACATTCCTTTAAAAGGGACAGAGGTCTTTTTTTTTCCCCATTTAGAATGTCAGTCCCATAGTAATTGCTTATTATAGCTATCAAAGTTCCAGTAACTCTTACAGCATGTTTTTTAGCTATCTCGCAAGTATTTTACAAGCTAATAAAGTTACAGTAAAGGTGTGAGAATATTGAGTTGCAATGAATTCTTCTAAAATCATGTTAGGATTCTGTCCAGAGGAAGAGGCACTGCAGAGAGGATATGGATCTCTGAAGCTCTGCCCACTGATTCAGCAAGAACTAACTGGTTTGCAGAATCCAATTTTTCCATGGTTGCAGATTCTAGGTTGGACACAGAAAGCTTATTTACATGAAACTGCTCACTCCTTACTTTATGTGCACTGTCACCTCTGTCTCTCTCATCCCAGTTCAGCAAAGCAATTTTACAAACTTGCTCTGCCAATAATCATGCATATTCAGCTGTTACTGATTAATGCTAAACCCTGAATTTTATTCTAAACCAGGTGGTATACACAATTTGTTCATGTATTTTCTAAGAATGAAAGCTATACATGTGAAGCTGGTCTTACTGTTTAATAACTGAGTTATATTTTAAATCGCATCATTCAAAAAAGTAAAGTATAATAGTGTAGCAAACATCATTTAAGTGTGACACATTTCTTGAGATATCTTCCAGGGAAACTGTTTAGTCTAACAACTGTAAATGGCAATGGCTACTGCTTAATCAGAATGATTTTTGCATAAATTTCAGTTAATAGGGAAACATTTGCTTGGTGACAAATACTTAAGCAGTGTTTAACCAAGTGTTAAATAGTTATGAAATTCTAGTCTCTTCTTTTTTGATTTTAAAAGGGATGTGCCAGATAAAGATTAGAGGAAAAAGTATAAGTTGAAAGGCTGTGAATATCCTGTTTTTTTTTCTTTGGTTTCATTTTGTGTTCTTGCTGAGAATATTTTCATTGTATAGCTTTTTCACCTGGTTTTAAGACTTAACTTGCCAAATAAACAAGAAGACAGAACAACCACCTATAATCTAATTAACTGATTCCTGCTGTCAGCCTAAACAATAATAATGCGATAACATGCACATTTCCATGCCAAAAGGCATCTTGAATCCCCACCATAACGACCCCAGCAAAAGAAGGCAAAATTCAATCCTAACATCAACAGCCAGACATCACCAGCTCATCCCAGAAAGTGAAAACTGCACATATGAAAAGACCATCCAGAACAACTCGCCTTAATATATATAATAAACTTACCTAAAATAGCTATGACTGTACTCAAAAAAACATTGGTAAAAATGAAAATAACCATTTCAAGGTCCCATCAGAAGGGCCCTACAAATTTACTCAGGAAAACATAATGGGTAGAAGTGTTTCATACTAACATACCCTTAATGATGAGACCTTACTCCCACCACCCAGTCTGTCATCTCTTAGACAGCATGTAAAGATGGCAAGAAGTGTCTTCTGCTATCATTTACTATTCCAGGAGATATGTCATCAGGCAGTCCCTCAGGAGTATTGCTGCTATTAATAATTATAGCTTAAGGATCCAATCCTATAAAGGACTAAGCACCTCAGTGAGAAGTCAAGAGGCACAAAGAACTATTGAAAGGCTGAGCACCGTCCTGGATCAGGCCCTTCAGTACTTGTAGTAAGCACTTGAATCACTCTCATGGTACAATGAGCAGTCAGTGCAATGCAGTAAATCACAGCACACGTAAAAGTTGTCTTGAATAAATGGTTGCACTAATAATATCCCATTTAATTAGCAAAAAATTATATTGAAACATGTCAAAAAAATGTGGCAGGGGAATCTCCACAATATACAGCAGCTGATGAGTTAACTGGCTATTATGAAGATGGGTGACTACAACCCAAATATAGAGATATCCATTCCAATAGGCTGTATGACAAGTAGACTATTGTTTCATTAATTTCTACTTTTAAAAGTTAATTTCTTCACTTTTTAGTATTAGTCATGTATTATGTGAATTAACATAAAGGTGATGATAATGCATGATCTTTATATGCCATCTTATTAAAATGAAGCTATTTTTAATACTTTTAAGAGGCCTATCAGAAAACACAATTTATATCCTCAAAGTATATTTTGTCAGTTTCAAGTATAATTTTTGCATTCATATTCTTTTATGAATTTTAATGGAGACACTTAAATTGTAATTATTCCTCTCAGCTCAAATGCAGGTAACAAATGGAATTCAATCAGTGTTTGCGCATAATGACCATCATTAAGAGAGAAATAATAATGACATTCTCTCTGCATTAAACTTGCAGACTCTTTACACAATGATCTGAATCCCATTATTGATCTCCATGGAGATATGCAATTGTCACCTATTCTGCATAATATCTGAATGTTAAATACATTTGTTTGGAACAAATATTTTAATGAATACAGTCAGTTCCGCTTAATTAACTATCTGATAACAGAATATTTTTGCTTAATAATTGAACATGGAACATCAAAATGGTCCCATTTTTTAATCAAATGCACTTGAGATTAGACACAGACATTAATTGAAATGTTTGTAAAACGTACATATAGTTAAAAAATTCCATTAGATTTCTTTAAAGAATATATATTAAGGTATTGGCAAAGAATTTAGAAACCGCCTTTTTTTTTTTCTTTTCCTTCTCTTTTTAATATATCCTGTGAAATATTCAAACTGAAAAAAATTTCTTTCTTGAACACTCTTTCCTTCTGTGGAAAGGTAGCTCACAAATGGGTTTGCTACCAAAATGTTGCTCCTGAAGTTCTGAATAATGGGAGAGATCTTCTCTGATGCCTTGTGAGAAACAAACACTGAATTATTTGGTCCAAAATCCAGATGGCCACAATTATCTAGATTTCCTATACCTATGTAAGAAATGAAGAACTAAGAAAGCTTTTTTACAGCTTTCAGACCCACCAGTATTTAAAAAGACAGCCATAACCATTTCTGCTCAGGTTAGCTTTCTGAAATAAATAAAAAGCCAAAAAACAACAACAAAAACCAAAACAAACTAAAACAAACGAACAAAAAAAAACACCCAAAAAAACCTAAACAAAAAAATAAAACCCACAAAGAACAAAAAAGCAACCACAAAAAAAGAAAATACCCTTAAATATAAAACAAAGATACGAAGTTCTTCTACAATTCTTATTTTAAATTGACAAAAATGTCTTGTTGATTCTAAATTTAAAAGTTGGGCATTTTAGCTGTAATAAAGATTGCTGAATCTAATCCTGTCTGAATAAGTAAGGCACCTGAAACTAAAGAGAGTAATCCCTATTGGCACTGGGAGACCCTACCTCTGGAGGCAGCCACGTTTTTAACAAGAACCCTTTTGGTGGCATTGGCAATGGGAGAGGCTAGTAACAGATGCCTTAGAGGAAAGTATGAGAAATCCCAGAGTGTATAATTAAAAAATAACTTGGCCATAGGGGAAGTTTCTTCCCATTCTCAGTAGTGGGCTAATGCTGTGAAACAAGATGAGTAATATACTTTATTTAAAGAAACACTAAAACTGTAGGTTTTTTCATTATCCATGTAAATGTCTAATTCTTTCTTAGGCTCCAGCTTAGCTCTTGGCCTTAATGACATCTTATAGCAATACATTCTGCCATAGCTCTACATTTTGTAAAAATGTTCATTTATTATGAGAAAGGACAAAGATAGAATAATTTACATTCCTTATATCATTCATTAGTTTATTTATCATAATTCTTTGTATGTGTCTCCTTTTCAGAGCTCATCATTTCAGACACCCCACTCTTTCCACATTTCTATTTTGAGATCACTTAGAGGGATTTGAGAAACATTCCTTTCAAATACAAGTCTCAATCTAAATCCATTGTGCTTGGTATTCCATGGACGGATGCTGAAATTGGTCGCTATACTACAGCTTGGTCAATTAGATTTGATACGTGGCCACTTTATGCCTCAGTTCTTTCTCAACCCCAAACTTCACTGGCAAAATTTCATAGCTGTTCAACCTACTAGCCTAAGTCAGCTCACATAAAATCAGCAGTAACATGTTTTACTAATATCAGTCAGAGTGGAGCTGGACTAACACTAAACACTTTTAAAATACTCAGATGCATTGCATTCATTTTGGCCATGACACAAGACATAGGGAACAAACATGGGAGCTGGAAGAGCTTAACGAAAGCTAGTTTTCTAGTCCAATAAGATTCTTATTTGGTGATGAAGGATCTCTAGAAAGGGGCTTCCAGAAATCTAAACAGGTCAACTTTCTGTAAGATCAATGTAATTGCTTCCAACACAGATTAGACTGAGGACCATGTGATCTTTTTATTTGAAGCTCAGATCAGTCCTATGAAAATCAGTCAATATACTTGCACCCTTTTCATGTGGTTAGAATAAGCACTAAAGCAATGTTTTTGGTTCATATTTAACTCACCCACCCATTTGGCATGTCTTTTAAAGACTAAATGGAATTTAACTATCTGTTTCTCTCCATGTCTCCCACAAATAGTAGACATACAGTAAAATTATCAAAAAGAAAAGTGAAATCTTTAGAATGAGAATATTTTTGGCCAGGAAAATAGATTTTAAAAAGCTAAGCAAGCTTTAAAGGTAATGGGAGAACCAGACAAGGTGTGCTTGTTTTTTTTATGCTTCTTCCTGCTTTCTCTTTCAAAATAAACAATCAGTTAAAGTGAGAAAAGCATTTTAGTAAGCACTATATATATGATACTGGGAGATCAGACATAGAATAAAAGATTGTGAGACACTGGGAGAAGTGCAGAGGAAAAATATTAAACCAGGCAAAGTTAGCCTATTTGAAAATCAACAAAACACAAACCAAACCAACCAAACAAACAAAGAACAACACAAACAAACAAAAAAACGATGTACAGCAGGATATTTTAGTTTAATTCTATACAGAACAGTATTTGATCCACATTACTGAAAACATTCTATGAGTAGATGCACAATATACCAATATACTTGCTAAGGAGTATTTAATCAGGATCAGTGTATGCCATCATCTCCGGCCTGGGTGGTACTGGCAGTATTTGTCTATCTCTATATTTGATCATTTCCTTTATATTATACAGAATAGATGACATCCCATGGACGGATGCAGAATGTGTTTACTATACTGAAACTTGATCATTATCTTGGGTGAATGGCCAATGTCCCAGTACTTGCTCATTATTATGGGGGCTGCATACCTGTAATTGATCACTCTTCCAATACTGTACAAGAGCTCTTAGGGTGCATGGAGGGGGAATACATTCTGTATGTAGATTCTACATTTATTTTGTTTTGGACAGTGAAGTATACAGAGAGTGAATTATAAAATGCTTTTGTCCTCGCTATTGTTTGTTGGGGGAAGGAACTGTTCTTTTGCAAGACAAAAATAAAACAAAGCATCCCAGAAGATTGAGCTATGACATGGCAAAACAGTAAATGCTCAGGAGAATGAATAATAATATTGCTCAAGGAATAGCAGTAATGTAGAAAGAGGTAAAACATATTGATACACAACTTTTGTAAAATGAACAAATAAAGGAAAAAGACTGATACTACTGTGGCTAGAAGCACACAGACAAAATGCATAGAACAAACCAAAAACATTATGCCAAGGTGTTTGTGCTCACTACACATTTTACATCAGAGACAAAAGGCAAGTCTATTAGATATGCCACTTAAACAGCATATTCCAATTCCTACACACTGCTCAGCATCTCTGATCTTCTCTAGGTAAGCCATGGGGTGAACAGTAGTCCCATAGCTCATGACAGTGTTCCAAACACAAATATATTTACTAAACTGAATTGTGAATGGAATGGGAAAGAGATTGCCATAGGCAATAAGGAGGATGGGTTTTGTCCTGGCAGTTTAGCTTGTATTGCTACTTATAAACAAGAGGTAAACTGTAGGATTTTCAATTGACATAGTTAAAAATAAAAATTTAAAAGAAGAGAGAGAAACACACACTGCAAGAATTACTATTAATTACTATTAATCACAGATATTGCTATTGTATCTTGCTACTCATTTGCACTAGATCAGGTCCTACCATTTATATACAAAGGGAAAAAAACAAGCCAAGAAACTTTATTTACTTGTTCAGTATGTTGTTCTATAGGTGATTTATCCACATTACTGACCTGGCTATTTTTCAGTCTGTGCATTTATTTGTTTTCAAGGTATAGTGCCAAGATTGGCTGGGATGCCATCTTTACAGCATTATTTTTTAATGGGTAACAATCCCACTATAAGTAATATTACAATATATTTATAGACAGTGTCAAATGAGCTGAAGTGTAGGGTGACATTCTGCTTGCACTATTACGCCAAATTAAGGCAGCAAGCAATGACTTGTCAACACTTCACTAGCTCTTGATTTCTCATAGCTACTGTAACAGAACATAAGAAACAAGTCATTTCTTGCCGGGTTAATTTTTTCCAAGGGCAGAATTCCTTCATTAGACCCGTAACTATATTGGCCAAATAAAAGCCTTTCTATAGTGCCATATTGCATTGCCTAGGGGACATACTGCTAAAACCAGCTAAATAGTCAAGTCATTCCACAATCATCACTTTTCAAGGCACGTGTTTGTACATTCGAAATACAGCTGAGGCCCTTTTGGACTAACCAAGAGGCTTACAGGAAACACAACTAGACCATTTAAAAGCCAAACCAAACAAAACCAAACAAACAAAAACTCAAAACAAAACCAATCAAACAAAACCAAACAAATGAAGAAACGCATGTCTAGCTTCTGTACTCTAGCTTGAAAACAGAAGAAAACTGTATTTTTAGGAAGGTGGAAAGAACCTAAAACTATGGCCACAGTTAAATGATGCACTAAAGCTGGTATTAGGAGTCCCACATATGGCTTGTAAACACACTGTGAACACACTATAAACACAGGACTAGAAAGCACAGCTCACTTTTCACCAGAAGAAGAGCATAAAGAAGGTGTGAATTTTGTACCATGTTCCAAGAAATTAACAGAAAGAAACCTGAATCAAATTAATGTTGCTAAGAACTGAAGCAAGACATACATTGTGGAACCACAACTATAAAATAAGATATATATAAGAAGTGAGCTTGGAAAGAAGCTGGCTTATGAAAGTCAATGCAAAAAGCTTTTTGAACAAATGCTCAAAATCAGCAATGTACTGTTCCACAGTCAATGGTGTTTGCTTACTGCTCTTCTTCAAGTGATTGACATGTCACTAACTGAACTCAAACACTTGTGAGTATGCAGCCAGCAAGCTGTGAGAGTGTCTAGAGGAAGGAGATAGGCTAAGAGGGTGTTAGTTTTCTTAGCAATCAGTAAAAATATGTTTACATTGCCTTTCATAACCACAAGTAGAACAGTTATTCCTAATTTTCAGCACCTTTCTAACAATTCAAAATCTCACCAAGGACTTCAGCTGTATATTGCTTGAGTATGCATTTAATAGATTTTGTAGTGACAGAAGAGTATTGGTGAGGTAGAAAGCTAAATGCCAAAGTGAAACACTGTTCCTAAATTGGGAGCTGAAAAAATCCAATGAAAGCATCCTGTAACTTTCCACTTGCTTATCTTACAGAAAGGTAACCTACAGAAAGTAACTGGCCCCTATGCTGAAATAAGGCTGTAAGTACTGAGTCAAAGGGTTGGAAGAACCAAACATGGACCAAGGTTTGAAGACTTACCACTTCAAATGCAAAACACACAAGAGAAAGCTCAGGGTGAGAAGTGTTTTTCCACACTCTGTATGAGAAAGGTCCCATCATGGTAGAGGTGTTTAAAAAGGAGAGAAAGAAAATGAGGAAAGAGTAGCTAAAAGGAAGAGAAATGAAGACCAGCAAATTTAATTCTACAATTTAGTTTAGATGTTGTTTACCTACAATGAAATAGATATGGCCAGGGCAGGTATGAAGGAAAAGCTGCCTTCAACCTTGATGAAGCAAGTGTAGGTTCTTTTTTTCAATATTAGCTTAAGGATCTTGCAAAATTCTCACTTACATGAGAGCAGAAGCACAAGCTGATTAGCTACTGTGTCTCAACCAATAGAAGCAATACTTCAAGATGAGGTGAGCTAACTTACCGGGGGTAAACTGGAGGTAACTTACTGAGGCATGCTCAGAAGAAGAATTTTCTGGAAAATATCTTCAAATTGTAGTAACAATTTTACAATGAAGTGATACTCTGCTTCCAAATATTACAGGAGCAAGGGAAAAAGATAAGCCCATCAGAAAAGCTATTCCATGGGAAATATTCACTCAGCTGTAATTAATTTAACAAAAAATCCTTGTCTTAATGATCAGGTCCTTTTGAAGCACATCAAAGTTCCCTGTCTTGTGTTTGTTGTGAAGATTGGGCTCTATGATTGACACTCTCTGCAGAATCACAGAATTCTAGCTTACTTCACAGTAACTTCACTATATATGTAAGTGTGGATATCCTGAAAATGAGACTTAGACCTTTCTTCTATTTGTCTAGTGTTTCCAAACCTGAACAAAGACAATTGTGGACAGGAAGAGCTATTGAGGTCAACAGGTCCTGCATTAGCCAGTCAATAACCTGCAAAATGGAAGTTACAAATCTGATGATAAAGGTTGTCTCACAAGTTGATTTTTCTGAATAAATCAAATAATCAAGTTCCCCAAAGACATCACAAATGTGCAGTTCAACATCCAGAAGTGAGTTTTCAAAAGCTACTCATGGGTAAGTGCAAGGTACTGCAGTATTTTAGTGGTCTAGGTGGACCTAAAATTTGGTGATCGCCAAGTTAAGGTATTTTCTTGTGTTACTATAATCTTATACTAATTTTAAATATAGATATGCATATATTGAACACCTTCTATAATAGGTCTTTGCAAGAACAATTAAAAAGATGAGACTGTTTAGCATTTCAGGAGTTTTGTAAATACCGGCAGTCTTTTTTGAGTATAAGTTCCAGTGCCAGTACATTTATTTTGATTCATCTGGCATTTTATTCAATGAGGCACTGGATTGTGTTTATGACTCTTAAACATGAACAAATAAATATCTGCACTGACCACTTATGCATCAAAAAGAGAAGCAGATAACATTATTCATAGAAATATGCAGAACAGATGATTACAAGAAATGACAGTTTGCTATAGCTGCGATCTCTGGAAAAAGCAGCTCAGATTTTTAAGTAAAGATAGCAACCTCCATTAGACCAGCAGTTCCAGTTTTAAAAAAAAGCCCTCTACCTAAGCTTGAGGGGAAACAGTATATTTAAAGCTGGACTCAACCCAGTCCTCATGACACCCAGATTTTCACAGAAACTAGTGAGAGGTCTGCTGGAATAAAGTCTGAAGGACCTCTGTGGTATCCAGAACAAAGCAACTGATCTGCCTAACTCTTCCACAGAATTTAAAGAAGGATGTCTTTGAAGGGCATTTAAAGATTTAAACTGTGCCAGTTACACTGATCATTGCTCGTATATCTGTAATACATATTTTTGGCACAAACATACAGCTTGTAAAATCATTTTGAAAATGACTCTTCTAATGCAAGTTAGATATGTATGGCACAGTGTTAATTATCGATGTCAATTATATTTTTGGTTCATAATGGGGATCATGGCATTGACATCAAAACAGGAGACAGACAATGATTCCTTGATACCAGTTATTTATTTTTTTAGGATGGATTGCATTTAGAACCAGGAACAGAGAAATGACCCAGTATCCCCTGGTTCATGAATCCATGAGTCATGTAAAGTTGTAGAAGTAATAGAGATATATAGTCCTATTCATGAAACAATTTCATTCATGTTTAGTATTACTCAACATATGTTGTCACATTAAGGTGACCATTCCTTTACCCTGGTTCTGGTAGTGCACACAAAGGCTGTACTGCATCTATGCCAATGGATCAGGGAAGATGATGGACATTCACAGCTTGTGTATTTTAGTTGGTGTTTATGTAACAGTATAAAAATCCCTTCTGTGGCATGACATGTCCATGGACTACATACGTTCTTGGCATAATTAGACCTATTTATGATCTACCTATTTCATTATAGTTTCTTTAAGCTGTATACACATTCTAGTTCAAACCATTTAACTGGAGTGTTCCCCCTATTATGTTTCTTCTTCAGCATGTTCCCTAACACTGATGTTTAAGACTATTTCACAGTTATCTGTTGTAAACTAGGAAATTCAATGCTCATGAAATTTTAGGGATTTCTAACATCTCTCTAGATGTCAGAGCAGGAGAGAGCAGAGGTAGGTGTGGAGGTGCTATAAGAATTCAGGATGTTTCAGAAAACTAAATTCTAGAAATGTTCTAATTAATTAATTTGCAATATACCATCTGGATTTCCCCTTTCTGTCCTCAGTAGATGGCTACTTGTGCCCCAGAGAAGAGAAGTAGCTCTATAGCTACTGAAAAAATGTGAAATGACAAGATCAGAAGAATAAGCAATTGCTTTTAGGTGTATGAGTAGTCACTTTTTACATTAAACATTTAAACCAATCCCTTTCACTGTAAAATGAGCTTTTAAAAAAGCTATGTACATTTTAATATACAAAAAAAACCCAAACAAACAAATAAAAAAATATTCAAACCATCAAACCTCAGACTGAAGGGTTTCATCACCTTTTTCTATAAGGTATACAGTGGAGGAGGCTTACTAAACCCTCTTGGAAATGTATTTCTATTTGAAACCATAACGGTTCTTACCATGGTAATTAAAAAGCAGAGGATCAAACAAACCCAAAGGTCCAAAATTACAGAATCTGATAAAAAAATTAACTCTATTATACTGAAATAGTATTTAGAGACAGATCTTTGATGATGCACATATTTTTATTCCTAGTTAAGCCAATCAGAAATCTGATTTTGGTAATTCTGTGTAAAAAAGCCTATGATACTCCATGAGAAAATTAAATGCACAAATAGCTTTACTAAGATAATATTGCAGCCTTGTAAACCTACCGTAAGTGACAGATCAACATTATCAAGCCAGGACAAAGTGAATCCATTAGATGAAATACTGCCATCATTACCTATTTTTAGCAGTAATAATAAATATAGTCATTATGATGATGAATAACTAATGAAATGGCAGGCCCAGGAAACAGCATTGCAAAGCTTTCAAGAAATTAGTCAGATCCTGAAACTGCAGGTATTACCAGTCTGGGTCTTATTTGCCTACTGACTTCAGTAGGACTTTTTCAACACTTCATATGCTAAAGCTCAATGTAATAAAATGTAACAAGATAGAAGAAACAC
This sequence comes from Chloroceryle aenea, assembly GCA_013399075.1. Taxonomy (NCBI): domain Eukaryota; kingdom Metazoa; phylum Chordata; class Aves; order Coraciiformes; family Cerylidae; genus Chloroceryle; species Chloroceryle aenea. The sequence goes on from VWZY01004793.1 coordinate 16,371, forward strand.
ATCAGAGTAGACATCATATACAGTTATAATCCAGCATTTAGAACAATTTGTGATAAAAAGAATTGCCACAGACCCTACTGTTTTACTATCACACAGAACTAAAATATGTTCCATAATTAAAACACTTCAAATAATGCTTTAATGGAGAGGAGCCTTGCACCATCTACTCTCCCCAGGACTTGCTAAGTTTTATTTGTATTTCTAATCAGGCATTAGGTAAAGATAATAAAATTTGATAAATGGGACATACTTTGCACTGATTAAATGATCAACAAAATGGCATTACTATGCTTTGATTTACTATGTCAGCACAGTGACTAAATAAGTATTTAAAATATTATCACCACCTCAAAAAGTATTTTAACCATTTCCGAATTTTTCAAAAGCACTATCCAGAAATGGACTGTTCTGGAGACACAGTGAAAATCTGGGGACTCTTTGAGATACAACTTTTCACTTGTTCTGTGGTTTTTAGCTTTCTGGTTTGCTTCAGACAGCAAAACTGCCTGAATATCTGAAAGGCACATATTGTTAGCCTTAAAATTAGATGTCAGGTTTTTAAGAATAGATGAAGTAAACTATCAAGAAAAATCAAGTAAATGATTAAGGTCTTAGTAGTATATTCACCTTTAACCTAGGATTTTGTAATTATTTTTTTTTTTCTGTAGCTCTGCTTCCAAGTCTTGTTTTCAATGGGAGATGTTCCATTCTCTAATCAGGTTTAAAGTTAAATCCCAGTTCTGGCACCATTCAGTTTCTTCAGACTTTGCTTGAACTGCAAGCTTTAACTATATTTACAAGATGTGTCACCTTATGAGTGCATAGAATAACAGCTTAAAATTAATTGGATAATGAAATCTTAAATATGGTCTGATTATTCTAGTGAAAATATAAGGGAGTTGTTTCAATTTAAATATTTCTGAAAAATAAGTTGTATAACACTGCATGAATGTAGTTTTCTGTCTATACTTCAGGGAAATAGAATTGATTTTGAGAAACAAATCAACACAGTATGTAGCATATTTCTTTATTCATGGGTTAATATATAAAGGCTGTGTTATTTTTTTCTTTACAGAAGCTATCTAGCCTTTAAATGAAAATCCTTTCACTTGCATGCATTTTGTCATGCTAACATGAAGTATGAATCTATGTTGTCTTAGAGCTAATTCCATTATCTAATACACCATACACATTGAGTAAGTTTCAATGATGTCACTGCCTTTTTCCAAACATTAATATTAATGTCAACCTGAATGGCATCTCTCCAAATTTAATTTACTTTTAAACAATCCTAAAGCACATGTATCTTCAAGCCTGAATCATGTAAACATTAATACTCTCAAGTTTATTTGCCTTTTTCACTTAGGCAGTGCTCAGATAGGTAGGAAGGTGGGTAAATCTGGCCATCTCCCAAGACATGACATTTTCTTTAGCCAGTTAAATGGAATACAGATGCCTTCATCTCACTCTAAAATCAAGGTCAAGAAGATTAACAGAGTAATGTGATACCCTCTTGCTAGGAAGGTCTGTATTTTCTGGCCCAGACAGAATATTAAAGACATGCAGCTATGCAGCTAGTAGAAAGGCACTCAGAAAATTGTTACACACAATGGTGGGAAGATCCCTTGACTATGGAGGACCTTGTAATAATGAAGACTACATAGGATGCGAAGGAGAAAAATAACATCATTAAGGCTGCCCTCATTTAACAAGAAAATTTTTTTAGCTTCTTGGACATTCCTGGGCCTCTGAAGAGCTTTAATGAAGACATGGGACAATGCAGCCTCAGAATAGACCAGTTTAGCAGCCTCCTTGCCATGTGCTGCATTACACACCCCACACATTTAACAAACAATGTAATTCCACATATTGGAAAATTATATAGAGCTAGATGGTATGTGTCTTTCACAAGCAATAAAACATTAGTAGGGCAATCACAGAAAAAAGGGATGTGCTTTAGCATATTTTGCCTTGAATATCTTCATAACTATGAAAACGTAGCCCAGAAATTGATATCAGAATAGTAGCAAAATAACTGCATTTTTCTCAACAAGTACTTAGATAGGACAAATACACATAGACATTCCAGTCAGTCAGTCTTGTCTGTGCATAAGGGAAGCATTATGTCTTCTGAGGGGACACTGAATGAATCAATCTCACATTGCTAAATAACTTCTGAAGAAATTGTAGGTTTGTTCCATCAAAACGTGAATGGAGATAGCTTGAAGAATGACAAAGACAAAAATAAGGGCTAATACAAATCACAATAAAAATGGTCAGAGAGAGAAAATATTTAAAAGGACAGAATAGAGAGTTTCTGTTTGTGTGATTAGTTATATTTGGAATCTTTTTCATTATTTCTCTAATAGTTTTGTCACTCTTGAGATTATTATCCCCCTTTTTATTTGCCACTTTACATACACTTGGTGCAAAATCTTGAGCCAAAAATGCCACAGTATCCACAGGGTTAAAATAAATGATTTATATTCCCCTTTTCTCTTTCCATGGTTTGTGTCTTCTGTGAGATGAAGTTTCTCAGAAAGATTCTAATTTGGGACTACAGAAGCTTTGTCCCAAGCATGCACAATCTTTTATATCCTAAACTCATACTGTATTGGGTAGAATGAAATCAATTAGATGTGTAAATTCTTTAAATAATAGCAAATGGAGCAAATTGAATTTCAAAGGGAAAAAAATGGTGAACCTGAAAAGCAGTGGTACGAAGGTCATCAACAGAATTAACAAAAAAGTCTGGCAAAGTTACAGTTAGGCAGTCAGTAATACTCTATTGATCAGACTTTCTCAATCAATGATGCTGTGCCTAGATTATTGATGCAAAGGTATTAAGCAAAATTTTATTTCAGCTAACTTTTTGGCTCAGATGTCAACTGAAAGTCATTTCCCCAGTCAATCAAAGGTATGACAAATCTGAGTAGCTAGTTCTTCAACATCTTTGTATATATCTTACTTTCCAACTATATAATGAGCTTTGAAATGGCAATGTTTATATAGAGTATCTTAACTAGGAAGAGCAAAGATACAGCATTTCCATAAAAACACACGTAACTAAAGCACAGACTAAGTAGGGAATAGGAAGAGATACTTCATATGACAAGGAAAATGGAAGGGAAGCTTAGATCCAAAAATATCAAAATCCAAATCTCTACCTATAGCTAGCTTATTAAAAAAAAAACAAAAAAACAACCCACATAAAGAATTAATTCGACTGAAAAGAGCAAAGCAGGTGGTTACTGCAGAATAAAAGAAAGACCTTCAGGGGCACTAGCAGTCTGAGCAGTTCCTATCCATCCTGGGGTTGGTTTTGTTGTTGCTGGTAGTCTTTCCAAAAGCCTGCATTTAGATTTACTCCAACTTGGTCTACAGTCTGGAAGGGGAAGGAATATATAGACTAGAAGAATGCAGATATGAGTTCATGCAAATGAACACATTCATCAGTAAAAAATGTGTTGTCACAGTGGCGACGAAATTTAGGGTGAGATTTGGATTTCACTGAAGCTTGGTCTATGATCTTGTGTTCAGTGTAATCCCAAAAATGAGCCACTCACATAAAAAAACAACCAACCAAATAATAATTTGGCCAATAAACCATTTTTTTTCTTCTTCTTTTTTTCATCTGTAGAAATGCAGCCTTCCTCTGATCAGCCTACACTTCTCAGCGCTTCCTCTTGATCATCATCTTCTTTTTGGAGCCTTCACCAGCAAAGATTCCTAGAAAGACCTCCAACCAGCTCAGCGATTGGGGTGCAGCTGTCATGACACTACTATCAATTCACCAGCTTTCCCTCACTGTCTTGTTTTGAAATGTACAGACATGAATCACTTTTGACCAGTTTTTGGACCTTTAAGTCTTGTTTGTACACTACCAGCCATAATGAATCAGGCTGTCAGGAATAATGATAATAGAAGTAACAACAACAGCATATACAGACTGTTTCTGCATAGACCTGCCATTTGTTTGGCCTTCATGTGTGGTTACCCAAGTAGATTCAGTGTTAATAAGTTAATCCCACTTTTGATGATACTTGAGTAGTTACTATTCCTTAACTTCGGATCCAAAGAAAATCCAACTGGATAGTCAGAAGCAGTAAAGACCTCATTAAGATTGTAAATTACAATCCTAAATGTCCAATTTTTACTTTTATAATTTCTGATTGCCTCCCAGATAGTATGACCACTACTTTTATTTTTCAAAATCAAATATAGTTCTTATCTTCTACCCTTTTCTGTTCTCCTACTGCTACTGAACACAATTTTAGGAATCACCATGGCAATTGGATATCCCTTTTTTTTATCCTTCATCTCTTAAAATTATAGTTTTAAATCTATTCCTACTGTTACCCCATTTTCATCATCTTCTGCAATTGTGACGACTGTTTGATTATTTATTTATTATAAACCCCACATCATTCTCTCTCCTCTGGATTACTGGTTCCTCATTCCCACCATTAGTTTTTCAGTAAATGTTCTCCCTTTTATTGGGCCGTGGAAAGTTACATTAACTACACATGAAGAATCAAACAATCCTCCCGTAAAGACTTTTTCATGTTTTGAGTCTTGGTCTTCATAAGTCTAACAAATGTCTCACAAGAGAAAAGGGACCCTGTTTTTTCTTCTGTTGTGCTTTGTTTGTTTTGGTTTTTTTTCTGAGTGTTAGAAAACTGGTTCCATACTGATCAAAACATATGTAAGCACTTTTTTGTATGCCTAAATAGTATTTAAGCAGTGACAGCTTCTCTGCCACTGCTACTAGCAGCCTATTTCCAGTGGTAATTGCATTGTTGCTATGTTTTTTCACCTTTACACAGTTGTAAATTTGAAGTAACTTCAGTGAAGCATAGAATGAGAATTGGCGAAAAAAAATCTGTGTAGTGTATCTGTTTGCGATTAACCATCATGTTTCCACATGTTGTATTCTCGCTTGAATTCGAGCAGTCTATGGGAAACCTGATCAGTACTGTAATTATGGCCTGCTTGAATCAAGTCAGTCAAATAATGTCAAAAACAATTATTTTCTTTTCCAAAGGGCACAACAAGTTTGGTAATACACAAGAGAAAATGCAGACCTCAACATGTTAAGAGTTTATGAACCAATCTCAGGCTATTCATTCCTTGATTCTTGTTGAATTGGCAATGATGGGACTTGAAAATGTATTGACACACTTTCATTACAGTCATTGTTAGCCTTTTTCTAATACAGAAGCTATGCTTTTATAATATGACACGTTGCTATAGATCACCTTTCTAATTGGGTCCACTATCTGAAAGAAAAGTTAGGAATAAGGAGAAATGGGTTGTATCATTAAAACACTGCTGTTGAAAAACAAACACAATAAAAATATTAATATCAATAAATGTGGTTGATTTTCAGAGGCAATGAATTTGATGGGATTTTAAAGTATTCAGTATTTTAAAAAAAATCAGAATATCCACAGAGTTTGCACTAAAGGTTGCTGTCCAGGAAATTAAATCTGTTTATTTCCATGTGCCTGGGATCAGGCCACTCACTCAGGTGCCAGATGTCAGACAACTAAGCTCAGGTATTTTCTGCCAAGTGCATTTTGTTTCCTTGCCAATCTGGAGCAAGTTTTTCTGCAGAAGTTAATAGATTTTAACCTAAGCAAGACTTGTAGAATTGAACCAGAATAAATCACAGTGCTAAATATGTTTAATGAATATGCTATAGTTCTGCAAAAGTCTCCAGATATTAAAAATTTCTTTATGTAGTCCACAAAATTAAAAACACAGGCTAATTTGTTAATACAATATTTTCCTCTAGTACACATTCACACACTTCCCTTTAAAAATCCTTAGACATTCAGATGAAGATTTTCATACAAACTTGTCTTTCTAAAATTCCTTTTTGCAAAATCAGCAACAGTCTTGATAAGGGCACTAATTGTGAAACTCCTGAAGCTAGCATTCACTGCAGAGTATTTCAGATAAAATAAAGCCAACAGAATACTGAAGGCATAGCTATATAGTATGCTAATAGTGAACCTGCCAGGATAAATCCCATTTTATGATTTAATTTTTTAAATAAAATCTGTTGCCTTTTATTATTTCAGAATATGATTTATCTAATTAAATGCCATAACAAGTGTCATCAAAATAGTGATTAATAAGAAGTAAAATCAAAACATTAATTTCTGTTGGACATTTGATTCTTTTCATATACACTGAAGTCTTCTGAGAAGAGGAGAGTACTCTTAAATGCTGTCTTATTTACACTAAGGGGGGGGAACTGCTATTTGATTGCTTAAACTTCTTCACTGAAGAAAAGGGGATGAAATACAAATTTAGGTTATCAAATTAATGTTTCTTATTGTCACCTTTAAGGCCCATCACAGATCTACATGTTATCTTTGTTTTGTCTCTTAAGACTTGACCTTTACCCTGTTATTCTAAAATTGTACTGATCCTGTTTGCTTTTCCCCAAACTATCTTTATCCTTGCTTCCATGATATCTCATTTAGGTGAAACATTTTAATCTAAAAATGTGAGTGTATGGATTTCACGATGTAAGTTTTCATATATATGTATAAATATATATATGCTTATATACACAGATGCATATTTAAATGATTTTCTGTTATATTACACTACTGTCTTTAGAGACAGCTTGTCGTCTTAGTCTGTAAACTCTTTGGAAGAGAGAATATCTCCTCATATGCTTTTGCATTTCTCTAGGCAATTACACCATGACCCATTACAGAGATTCACTGAGCATTACTACAATCACAAAAAGTGTATTTTTTGTATGCATTTTTGCCTTAAATCACTAGTATGTTTCCAGAAATTTGTATCTATTTATTAATTCCTTTCTACACATAAAATGGGATATAAATAGTTTTAAAGGTTCATGTACCACACATTTGTACATATAATTCTACCAGCATAGAAACAGCATACATACATGATATGAGGCATTATTGTACCTGTAAAGTCAGATATTCAAGCTTCCTTGCCAAGAAATCAGTTGCTTTTAGAGCCAACTATGATAAAAGCATTTGTTTACCTTGAGAAATTCAGCAAAAGGTAAAAACTAATATACGAAATTTTGTGGATTCTAGAGATAAAGACAGTGTCTCATCATATGGCAACCATATGGATCTCATTAAAGCCATCCTCTGACAGGCTTCAGCAATCATGCTCTATCAATTTAAACTCTTTTATTCTAGATAAATGTCTTATTCTATTACAGAAAGTGCTGCTCTGAAAGTTTGGTGACAATAATACTGAAGACTAAAATAACATTATATGGTACACCACCAGTGGAATGTAAATGGTAGGTAATGGAATCTATGAATTAATACTTGCTTAACTACCTAATAACTTGATTAAGGTTTTGACATATCTCTTAGTCTGTAACTCTTCTGAAGAAATAGACATACATTTGTGATCCTCCAGAGATTTTACAACAAAGCCACAGACAGAAGTATCTGCGGTTGTCTCAACCTATACTCAGACTATATTTCCTAAGGAGAAATTTAGGACAGTTTTTTTATTTCTGTTTAAGTTTAATTACTAATGATGAATGGTCCAAGTAATCACAACTGTTAACTGACAATGATCTATGCCACTGTCATTTCAAAATACTTTTGTATTATTGACCAGATCACATTGATTGTTAAATATAAGGTCAGTTTATCTGCATCCTATGAAGCACTGCAAAATGTGATGTGAGCCATAATGTTTGTTTAATGAACAACAACACATAAAACATGAAGAAAAAAAAAATTTGCACATTCATATGAGTACCTGCATATTTTAACCACAGTGGATTGGCTGCCTACAGGCCTAGACTAATTTTTCCTGTATTCACACTAGCAAAGAAAATCTAGTCTTCTGGGAAAGACTGTTGAGACCGAGTATTTTGGGTAAAAGAAAAATAAAGTAACATACTAAGAAAGAGCCTTCTGAAATGTGCAGTAAAATTCAGAGAGTGCTTTAATTTTTGTTAGAAGCTTTATGGTTAGAGTGCACTCTGATATTAAAAATGCATAACAATAAAACATAAACCCATTTCCTTATTGCTGGCATTTATGCAAAACCACTTGCAACCATTCAAAATATTAATATCCTTTCCTACCAAGCAATTAATGCAACACTATGGATTCAGTACTTCATGCACTAGAAAACAGCATCGCAACCCTGCACAGTGACCAACTGTGCTTAATTACACAACAAAGTTCTTGGCTTAAAGTCACTGAAAAGTCAGAATTAGGTTTCACTGTAAAATCATGTCAAAATCCATAAACAATTTCAAATCTACATATCATGTACACTAGAGTGCAATTTGGAGAGTCAGAGGCACATTTCTTGAAATTATGGCATGTCAATTTTTACTACTCATTTTTACTAAGTAGATTATTAATAGTAAAAATGTTACGCAAGTTTGTAAAAATAGACACAATGAGCATATGCTCTAAATTGACTACTAAGAAAAATATGCATACACTGTTTTCTTTTCCCTGTGCACTCCTTTATTGACCTTCAGGCCTCAGTCCCTCATTTGACTCATACAGTGATAGTTTCTCAGGAAGATCAGTGAACAATTATGCTGTCAAAGAAAGAGCAAATAAATAAAGCGTCATCCTATTTAAGCTTTTACACAAAATGGAATCCAAAATTAATCTTGGCTTTATTACCAAGCATGCCCAAGAGAACATTTATGTGTAGTGTACAGGCCTAGATTCTTCTGAATTAAATTGAAATTTAACTGTTGGGTTTTTTTTCTTTTTTCCCAGTAGCAACCCAAAGCCTCAGTAGGATAGCAATTTAATTAAGACATCATTTGGTGTCTTCCAGAACACCAGGTTGTTGGCTTTGTCACATTTTACTAATTGTTTTTTGAGCAAAATTCAACTGTGTGAGCAACTAAACTAGAGAAACCTTTGTCTTTATTTTAACAGTCGTTTGAATTATGACTTGCAGCCACATCCTGCCTCCAGATCCATGCTCACAGATGTAACTGAAGTTGACTGGATTCAAGGGTGGAATTTGGACCATAATTGTTATGGAAGTTTTTCAAATACATTCTTCACAGTTTTACAAGACCCAAACAATCCACTGGTTTAGTCATTCTACTGGACCTTCTGGTTTCTTTCTGTGAACTAAACTCCAGCCCATGATTTACAAGATTTATCTTTCCATATTGTTTTGGAAACTTTGTAATTCACAAGTTTTCCACTTTTTTTCAAAGAAAACAGGAAAATAAAGCTTCTTTAAACTCGTGCACTTGAATTGCTTGAATTCAACACTTTACAAGGTAAAATGTTCCTTAACTACAGCCTTTCAGCTGATTCAGTTCCAACTAAATAATGTAACTTGGACTTCATGGATAACAAATGACCAATATCAATGTGGAAGGGGACAATAACAAGAGATTCAGACTTCTTTTATCAATATGACAAGCAAGTAGCTTAAAACAGTTTTCTTAAACTGCAATCTTTGATTACTTTTTTTAGCATCTGATGTGGACAGTCATGTTGAAGATCTATTTCTAGTACAGCACTTTGAATTAATCCATTTTGATGAGTCTTGAGGAGATTAACTAGAAATTTTCAAAGTTTTGTACGATTCAGACTTCCTCTTCTCAAACTGTGATAAAAGTCAAGTCTAGCCATTGGAATCTCAGTTCCATCCAAGTGAATATTAAAAGGGTGAAATTAAGCACTATCAATTATTCTGGTTTTGACATTTGTGTCCCATCTCAACATGATCCTTTTGTGCTGAGAAAGAATTTGTGAATGTGGGAGTTATATCCTAAAATAAAAGGTTTCTGAACTTAAAATCTACTTCTTAATGCAACGTAGTGGAAGTACATTTTGTTGATTGCTTTTATCTAACATTTGCTTTTTCTTTCAGTTCAAGAAAGTGACTTTAAGAGATGCAAAATCCTAGCTGGTGATAGAATGCTTTTGATTTGCCACTGTTGTACTGTATTGTTAATGGATTGGTCAACCAGTTAATATTTGACTCAATAAACACAGTCAGAAGATTCAGAACCAGAGTACAGCCTTTAGCCTGGAAGACTTTGTTCTCATGCCTAGGGGTATATTTTGGTTTTAACCATCCAGAAATATTTCCATTATGTTAGCTAGGATTTTGTATGAATTTTTGCATTATCCCACTGATACATATATGCTCTACATTCAATATTGCAAAACATTCTTCTCACACACTTTAGCATCATGTATCTCCAATGTCTATATTTCAGAAGATATTAAAAAATAAATAAATGATTCACACAAAAAAAAAAACAACAAACAACCCCTGCTAGTCACTTCATATGGTATAAAATTACTACTGATAGTAAATTATTATGACTATTATTTGGTTTATATTTACTGATTCCTGAAGTAGCTGCTGATTCTAGCACTGTCCATCCCTGCAGTGGTGCTACAGGTGCTTCAGCAGTGGCCAAATGATTCTCATGTCTTTCTGTAAATAACCTTGCCTGCAGAGATCCTGAAATTACTGTTTGAAGACCCCAAAGCAAACAATTATTCTCAAGAGACATTTCTGATATAGGATATAATGTTTCAGCAGAACCTCTGACAAATGGTTGATGTGAAATAAAGCATGTTTTTTGGGAGGAAAAAGGAAAAAAAAAGCGCCTCTTTCTCCTTGACCATTTGCAGAATTTGAAGAAAAGAAGGATCGCAAAATATATCTTTTTAAACTTCTGATGCCTCTTCTAAAAAACAATATTAAGAAAAATCTTATTGTAATATCTGCTACTGATAGCTTCCTAACCTGCTCTGCAGAGTGCCTGAAAATTATATTAGAACTGCAAAAGTTTTGTGGTGCGTTGGAACTTCAGAAGTCTCACCTGGAGAACTGTGAATTACCTAAAGCACATTGGTTTCGAGTATGTACCCTGAAGTAACACTAGATTCAAGAGTTCAGACTTGTTACTGCCACCTGCTTTTCTCTGCTCCTGAGAAGCCTGTTTCAATGGATAAAGGAGGAGAATGAGGAGAAGTGCAAGTTTATCTACAGTAGTGCTACTTGGTTGAAAAAGTTCTCATGAGGATCAAATTGCTTGAGAATTTCAAGTCTCATACTACTGATTAAAACCTCAGGTCTACAGTCTAGCTTTGCTCCTCTGCAGTTCTGAAAATCTCTAAAAAAACCCACATTTGTTTTTATAAATGGTAAAGTAAAAAGTGAGATAAATAATAAATACAATACACATGAAGGATCAGGAAGATCAGAAAACTGTATTTAATAAAGAACTTAAATATCTAATATCTGAGTGATGTATATGCCCAGTCCCAATTTAAATCATATTGAGGTCTATTTTGGGAAGAAAATTAAGTAAATGAGAGTATAACACATAAATATGGAGAAAAACAAAAGAAAGGAAAGTTTACAAGGAAAAAAATCATGCTAGCACTAAGAAGCAATTTAGGAAGGATACATGAAGACTAAAGTATTGCTATTTATTCTCATGCAACCAATAGCAGTAGCATCACAAAGAAATTGAAGTAGGATTATATATTTTATTCAGAAAAAGAGAACACGGGGTATAGGAGTGCAGAAAACTGAATCCTCTCCACTAACTCAATAGAGGATTATTCTGTTTTCTGGAATTATATATTTCAAGCAAAATAAACTCATATGATATTGAAATAAAAATTATACTTAACATTTTATCCCACAGAAAATAAGAAACATTTGATAACAGATGTGAAATATTTTTTCATTTATTTTCTCAAATAAACATTGCATTAATTTTGAAGGTGTTGAAATTACAACCGAAAGGGCATTACATGACATACCTATCACTTTTTAGAATAGTATCTTTGGCTAAAACAGGGCGTTTCCAGCTTCCTAGAATCTGGCACAATCTGTGGCACATATGGGATAGAAGCTTACTATCAGATATCTAAGAAATAATTTTGCTGTGCAAAACTTTATATAACTTTTGCTTTGCTACCTTAGTCTAAAACAGTATTGAAAGTTTTTTCCTGTCTTCATCATCTTACAGCTTCATGAGTATCTCCCTGCATAATTCTTGGTATGCCCTGATAGGAATTATTTCTCCATCACCAAAATTTGGAACAGGTACTTTGTTGTTGCTCATTCTTTCTATAGCATCTATAGGAACAATCACAGAGGTGGGCTTGCAATTTGCTCACCGTTCCAAATAATCCTTTCATTATTTGTGGAAAAAGTTATGGCAATGAAATTGGGATCTGTGTATTGGTCTGCTCTTTCAATGAAATCCTTTCCTAGTATTTACTGAAAAAAAGGCAATTTTCATACAGTAGTAATATAATGCCAAGAAATCTTTTGCAATATCTAAGTACCTGACTGCTTTCTAGCAGTGCAACAGCAAGCAAGATGTTTCTATTCCTCCTCATATCTGAGAGGAATACTACAACTTACATTATTCCTGCAGTCCTCATCTGTCATCTTCTAAAGTATTATGGAATAACCAGGGTAAGGCTGCCTCCCTCAGCAACATATCACTGTTGTAAACCCCCTGAGAAATTTGTTTAAAAGTTCCGGGGTTTTTCTGCAGGGTAAAGCTACACAGGTTCCTTACAGAAGGTTTGTCCTTTCCAAAGAAAGTTGATGAATGATTAGACTCAAGTTGAATAACCTGATAAAATATTGTATGAACCAAATTTTCAGTTTAAAAACAAACAAACAAAATCCCAACCAAACCAAACAACAACAACAATCAAAACCAACCAACTAAATAAACAAACAAAAAATGAACAAACAAACAAACAATAATGGTCAGGATTCAATAGAAGGAATAGAAGGAATAACAGAAGGTCAGGCTATAAGTATGCTGACAAGTCTGGATCGGGAAATACTACAGGGGAGGAGAATGGGAGTATTTCAACTTAATGTGCCAATCTTTAGCTGTGCAATTCCCATAGGGTGTATTCTGCCACCATTACTCATGTCAAGTAATATATTACGCTTTGAGGTATTCCCACTGTCTTCCATTTCAGCTGATTTCATCCTATCTAGTCACAGATAGGAAATTCTTCAGCATCAGAAAGTGTAACAGATTGAGGTCCCTGGCTCATCTTGAGATATCTGTAGTTCCTTAACCCATGATATATACATAAAAAATACATATATAATAGTTGTATTTTTGATTCACTGATATCAGTGCTATTTTTGGAATATATTTCTCGGCCTAAATAAATCTGGCTTTTAGAGATTAATGGAAAATTAATGCTTAAGCTGTGAAGTGTGTTCATATACTAGAGACATCTCATATATTCTAACAGAAAGAAAAGGCAATTACCTAGTAAAAAGGGGCAATGTCCCTTTCCAGTGATTCTGAACTTGGCATTGTCCAATAAGAAAAGGACTGGAAAATATCTGACCTAGCAGTTGTATATATTGATAAAATGTGGCTTAACAATTTTCAGGATAATTTTACTGAAGTGTTTTCGATGTTTTGTGGTTTTTTCTTTTTAAAAGTTGAAAGATGTCAACAAGCTTTAGCCATCTTTTAGCATTCTGTTGCTTTTCCCAGAAGCATTATCATTCATCAAACAGCATTAGAAATGCCATATCAGGTTGGATGATGGTCATATGGGGAAGAAAACCTAGGTCATGAGAAAGCAAGCTGCAAAGGCAATATCCAGACATCAGGAGTTCTGCTACAGGGCAACTGAATTAAATTGTAAAGAAAACCAAATCTTTGGAAGAGATATCCTTATGGAAGCTGATGTCAAAAAGCCACTGTTCTTGCAGCCTTGTAGTCAAATAGGCTTATCACAGCAGGTAAAGCTCTTCCAAAGACATACGAGTTATCATAATTCTCCTCTTTTCCCCTTGGAAGAAGGGGAGCTATTCTTGATGAGATTGCTTTGGTTTCAAATAAAATTTTAAAAGTGCCTAAGTCCAAGATTTTAGAGAGAACATTCTTAAACACATCTCACATACTAGCAAGGTACATATGGAGCTGTTGTACTGCTACAATTTCATGTTATGAATTATCATAAAGAATTGGAATTATTCAAAGATGGAATTAGTGTTGGAGCCTGATTAAGGTTACCTACACAATATACCTTCCTTTTGTTTTAGTATGGGAGAAACAGGAAGTTTTGTTGTGTACTTAAGAACAGTAGGCCACTACACAATGTTGGCAAAGCTATTTTCCATTGTAGGAACAGCACTATGTCCTCTACTGAACAGCACTAATTGCTAGATGGGAAAGGAGAATCATTGAGTAGTGTAAGTGGTTTTGCATCAATGTTAGCAATCAGGCAATAATTTTCTGTCTTACCAGTATACATTTTTAATAATCCTGGGATTTCTGTCTGTCAGTAAAGGATAATCTGTAATAGAGCTGAAAAAAATATCTAGATCCTGCTGGTTGTCTGCACACTATCCTGAAGCCTTTATTTCCTTGTTTTTATCTTCCTGGTAAACAGAGAATCTAAATTCACTTGTTTTTATCTGTTCATTACAACCTATTTTTACAATATTGCTAGTTCTATATTAAAACAAAACAAAACAAACAAACAAACAAACAAACAAACAAAAAAAAAAACCAAAAACCAAATAGAACAAAAATCCAAAAACAAAAAAGCAAAAAAAACCAGAAGATTTTCATGAAATTATATTTTCTTATATTTTTCTGCATTTTTGGTTATTCTTGCATGATGTTTTCAAGCTGTTCTCCACAGCTATGAAAGCTAGAAACATACACATTTTTAAATGAAAGGTGAGACTCTCTTGTTATCACTTGTGTCCAGCAGCTGGTGCTTCAAGTACAGCATTAAATACTGCAAGACTTACGATAAAGCAGCACGAGCTGGCAGGAATGGGTTTATTTGGGAATATGGGTTATTGGTAGAGAATAATGTTCAGCATTGGTTTAAAAGAGAGGTTCGGTGTGGGATGGGATTTGGTTTCTTTATTTTCCAAAACCACTCTAAGGAGCTTGACAGCGTCTACTTCCAAATGATTTTTTTTGTTGTTGCTAAAGCAAAAACTACATACAAAGAAAAAAATTACTTTCTTGAAAATGCTGTTAAAGGCATAGAATCAGCATACTAGCACACTAGAAAGAAAAATATTTCATTTCCCAGTTTTGCTTTGTCATCAGACATTTATTAGCTATGTGCAACAACAGAAAGTAAAAATGTTTGGAAAAGACTGTTTCACTTTCATTTTTTAAGCCTGGTGAGTAGGAGGTAGGTTTTGTGTATCTATGGGCACGTCAAATTGCAAATTATGCAAGGGCAGGGCAGAATCAGTCTGCCAGTTCTACAAGGTAACATTTTGTGCTTATCAGAAGGCCAAAATATAGAGTATGAGAGTAGTTTCAATTACATTACACTGAAAGATACATTTCCTAGCAAAATAACCTCAGGTATGAAGAGGAAAAAGCCTCCTTCCTTGGGCCATGTTCTACCCCTCCTTATGTTGCATTTACTGGTGAGTGCCTGGGGATTGTCCAGGAATTTGTACTAAAATTAACTTGCTTGCTAATTTCTGCTGTTCTGATTGCCTGTGCTCACGGGGTTTGCCATTTCATCTGGACAAGGGTGGGAAAAAGGGATGGTTAGTCTTGCCTCCAATTGTGCTACTTAAAAGGTCAAATTTGTCAGTAAAGTTTAACACTGACCTTGGTTTTTAAGCTATATCCATCCCTGTTACCACAAATTCTTTTTCTTTTGACCTCACCTCAAATGTTTTTTACAACGATGTTTTATTGAGTGTCAAAGATAAACTAAAGTGGGTAACATCTGACTACCAGGCAAAGATTCCAGGCATGTTATTCATTCTTGGACTTCAGTATCTTTTTTTGCCTATATGTCTCCATTCAGCAAAATACTTACATTTATGTATAACCTTAAAGATGTATAAGGTCTCTGAGAAATAAAGAATTACTTTCCTGCTTAAAGATAGCCATGCACTTGAGCATTTTTCCAAATCAGCTCTTAAAATGAATTAAAATTAAAAAAACCAAAACCAAACCAAAGCTAGATCCAATGTTCTTCATTTTATTCCTTCAATTTTGTGCCTACAATCATCCACAAAAGGAAAATTGTAGGGATATTGAAGAGCAGTTTGAAGTTCTAGATGTCTGACTCATCAGCACAATTTGGTTTGTTATTTCCGTTTTGTTACTGTCAGGATTCAATCATGGCAATCCACTAGGGCCAAGAATCCTTTTTTAAACTTTGGCCTTTAGTTGGAAGAAAACAACTGCATGTTAAATATCATAGAAAATCTCAACCGACTGCTGCTTAGAAATGAGTGACTTTTCCCATTACCAAACAGTATATGTCACATACAATTATCAGAAATACTAAGCTGATTTTAAAATAAATATTATCTTGAATTTGTAAGAGCTCAATTTACAATTGCTCTTGTCAAATACTTAGACCAACTTCCTTTAATTGACAGGAGTGACCTGTACGGGTCTATGAAATCTACAGATACTATCACTTTCCAGTCCAGATTGGACAAGATAACTTTGAAGATTATTGGTTCCAAATATGTCTCTCTCTTTTCCTCTTTTTAATTTTTTTTTCTTTCTTTGGCACACAAAGGGACACTGGCAACCTTTCGCATGTTCATCTAGAAAAACTCACCAATTTTTATTTTTCTTTAAGCCTATCTAGTTTGCTGCCCACATTTTTATTAAACGCAAACTATTCTATGCAACCCTTGCCAGGAGCAAAATAGCCCATAGTATAACTCCTCCATAATGGAATCATTTAAAATCATGACTTATTCCAGGTCTAAGGCAACTGTACATTATTTTTAGCTTCTGCTATCCTTTAGTTTCTGCTATCCTTGACATAGACACGGAAGTCAGGTACTTAAGCTCCTACACCACAGGATTTCAACTGGGATAGTTTTCCAATAAGATATCTCTTCCTCTTAAATTTAAGGCTATTTCATTCATGAGCTGAAGTTGTTTTTTTCCCCAAAGCCAGGTGGATTACACAATGTCAGAAAGGAGAGCAAATAACAAGCCAGTAATTTAGCAAGTGTGTCAACAATAAAACAAAGCCTAAAATGAAAATGGAAAAGGTTTCATTGTAGATTACAAGCCTTCTGACATAATAAATTTACTGTTGTGAATTTCTGAATATTACAAAAGCATAAACAATCTCAAAATACATACTTAAACTAAAGAAACTTGTAGGCACACATATGCATTGTAAATTTCTGGAGTGAGAAACTCCATTTCATCTTCAAAGTCTAATACTAAAAGTAGAAGGAAGCCATTAATGTCCCATCATTTATAAATGATAACTGCTTCCACATAATGCTTCAAAGACATTTTTAAGCCATTTAAGCTTTTTCAATTTGCACTAAATATCTACCAAGTGATTATAGTTTAGAATTTAGAGCAATATTTAAACTGATATCTTATACTTAATTTAAAATAAATTTTAGTATAAAAAAATATAATTTCTCAGGTTATATGGCACACAATTTCCTTCTTCTGATTTCCTTCTTCTGATTGTCCAAAGACCAAATAGAAGCTTTAATGTTAAATTCTGTGAGTTGTTCCTAAGCTAATTTCCATGGTACTCAGAATATGGACAGCCACTGGGGATGCCACACTGACCATGGCATGCTGAAAACTGTCTCTCACTTTTAAACACATAAAAGCAATTACTTGAGAATTTTTATTAAAGAATATTTATTACTAGGCTGTTTTAAAAGAAAAAGGAGCAAAATGTTTTCCATTCTTGTTTTTGAAGAAACAAAAGAGATGATGGTCTGGGAAAAAAAGTCTGCTAGGGCTATCTACCCTTCCTAGAGTGGTAGGTGGCTGGAAAGAGATGTTTTTAAAGGTATGGGTGCTTCTAGAACACCTTTTTTATGACAATCCCAATGGAAGAGAAATGTGAGATATGTGGGCAGAACCAAATCCTGCTACAGGCAACATCCCAGTCATCTCTCAGCTACCCCTTTTTGGTTTGTGCATCTTTTCTTACTACAAGTATTTCCCAGTCTGAGAACTGACAGACCTCATTCTGAGTTAGAAACTGACTCAGAGAGATTACTCTACCTTTTTCAAATAAAAAGGAAAGATAGATCTTTCCATGCTAGTTAATACTCTTCAGCTTTTTAAGTTCTTTTGGACAGCAACAGTAAGTTTGTGTGTTTGCACAGTGCCTCTGGCAACTACTATATTATACTGAATAAAAATGATGGAGATTTTCTGCTGAAAAACATTGTCTTCACCATTCTGCTCACTCTGGACTTTTTGTAGTATCTACCATAATAGAACCACCTTATAGTGGGCACTGTGTCAGAAGTCAAAGGGATAATGATAATATGCCTGTGAACAAAGAGTATTTTGCTGAGAGCCAAACCCTTTTCCAAGGTGGTACTAAGTGACTCTCAAGTAGAAATTCTCATACATATTTTCTGACTGAGGAGGAGCTCTATCCCAGTAGCTCTTGACTTTATCATTACAATTTTAAATCCAGTTATTTGCCATTTTAATATACAAAACAGTTTCCATGGAAATATAAAGTAGAATTTTTGGCCCATTTGAAACAAGAAGATGGTAAAAGAAGAGGGAATGAGGTACTCATGGAATTTCTCCATTTTTGCCAGTTCACCAAGAAAATAGCCAAAGTCAGCTTCAGCACTGTGGAAAATTTCTGGATAAGATGGCTAAAAGGAAATACCACAGTAACACTGTCCTGATAGCTTGTCTTATACATATAGTAAATAATATGATATTTTCATCTAAATATTCTACAACCTTTAAAAATAAGTCTTAAAAGCATATACAGACGCACAGGGTGTTTTCTCACAGTCATGCTGTACTTACAGACAGACATGTGACAATATCTCATAATGAATTGTTCATATATTGAAGTTAACCTCTGTTCAAGAAGGTCGAAATTTCCTGAATTGACTAGCTATTTTCGAACCACAAAATCATGGAATATTTCACATTGGAAGGGACCTATAAGGATCATCATCCAAATCCCTGCTCCTCACAGGACTACCAGAACCATATGACTAAGAATGTCATTCGGATGCTCCTTGAACTCTGACAGGCCCTGTACCCTGACCACTACCCTCGGGAGTGTTTTCCAGTGACGGACAACCCTCTCAGTGAAGAACATTTCCATAACATCCAATTTGAACTTCCTCTGATGCATTTTCATTCCATTTCCTCGTGTCCTATTACTTGTCACCAGAGAGAAGACATGAGCACCTCCTCCTCTGCTGCCCACCTTGAGGAAGCTGTAGACTACAATCAAGTCACCCCACAGCCATTTCTTCTACAAGCTGAACAATCCAAGTGACCTCATCCACTCCTCCTAAGTCCTGCACTCAAGGCCTTTCATCATTTTGGTTGCCTCCATCCAGCATTTGAGGTGGGGCTGCATCAGTGCGGTGTAGAGTGGGACAATCACCTTCTTCAACTGGCGAGCTCTGCTGTGCTTGATACACCCCAGGACACAGTTGGCCCTTTTTGATGCCAGGGCACACTGTTGACTCCTGTTAATTTGCCATCCATCTAAGCCCCCAGATCTCTTTCCACAGAATTGTCCTCTAGCCTCTTGTCCCCCAGTTTGTATGTATAAACAGGACTTCCCTGTCCCAGATAAACAACCCTGCACTTGATTTTGATAAATTTCATAGAACTAGTTATTGCCCAGCTGTTTCATTTGTCTAGATCTCTCTGTAATGCCTCTCTACCCTCAAGGGAGTCCACAGCTCCACATAGTTTAGTATTATCAGCCAACTTGCTTAACATACATTTGACTCCCACATCCAGATCATTGATGAAAACATTCAAGAGCACTGGCCCTAAAATTAAGCCCTGATATTAATGTCTTGGTCAATCTTTTATCTATGGTCATATATATTTACAATTCAATGAAAATCAGAGAATTCAAATGATNGTTAATTTGCCATCCATCTAAGCCCCCAGATCTCTTTCCACAGAATTGTCCTCTAGCCTCTTGTCCCCCAGTTTGTATGTATAAACAGGACTTCCCTGTCCCAGATAAACAACCCTGCACTTGATTTTGACAAATTTGATGGACCTAGTTGTTNAATTTCATAGAACTAGTTATTGCCCAGCTGTTTCATTTGTCTAGATCTCTCTGTAATGCCTCTCTACCCTCAAGGGAGTCCACAGCTCCACATAGTTTAGTATTATCTGCGAACTTGCTTAACATACATTTGACTCCCACATCCATATCATTGATGAAAACATTCAAGAGCACTGGCCCTAAAATTAAGCCCTGATATTAATGTCTTGGTCAATCTTTTATCTATGGTCATATATATTTACAATTCAATGAAAATCAGAGAATTCAAATGATATTTTGCCTTTTTCGTAACTGGAGAAGCACGCAATCATTTCCACTATAAATACTTCTACATGATTTGAAAGTAGTATTCTGCCACCTTTGAATGAACTGGAGTGACGCATCAGTCAACATGAGAAAAGGTGTATGAGCATGGCCCTCATAATTCAGGACTCAGCCTACATCTTTACTCCCCTCTGAGCCACAATCCTCATCCCATACTGGGAAAAGAGTATTTGGCATCCTAATAGCATGAACAGATTTAGCAATCTCTTTCCTACAACTTCTTCACTGGTAACTTGATTTCAGTATCTGCTGACGATCACAACAGACCATGAATGTTATGAGAAAATTAAATTTAAGATCTAAATAAAGCTTTGATGCTACTATTATTCTTTAGCATTTAACAACAGTTCTACAGGTTTGATGGCAATGCTAAATTTTTGAGAAGAGCCATTATAAACTCAAGCAAGACATTTCAGCTCAGGTGTGGGGTAGTGAGAGGAGATGTATCTAGAACTAATGTAGTAAGTGGTTACTAACAAAAGGTGTAATTAATGTGGCTAGATCTGATGCAGGAATGTAGAAGAACTGAAGCACTGAGGTAGGGTCAAGGCCACCATGCTTTCACAAGAACCTGGGAAAAGCAGTTTGTTGAAAAGATTCCCCAATACAAATCTTTCTTTCCCTCATCATATTGGCTTTTTGCCACCTATGACTCTCAGTTGCCGCAATGGTTTTGCAGTATCTAATATGTTAAGGTGTTGCCTTCAAGTTTTATTAATGTTTTGTAATCATTTCCTAGTTTCCTGATGAATTAGCCTGTCAAAAACACTTTTTAACAGATAGTATAATAATTGAACATTGAATATCTGTTTGAGTTTTTTGTGGATAAATACTGAATTGGATAGCCACAAAAATATAATTTTTTATTGCTAGTAGATGCTTTTCTGCAGTAAATAATTGCTACCAGGAAAATTAATTTACTTTTTTATTATTAAAAGCTGATAGAGAATAATATAAAAAGTATGAACTCCTCAATTTTGTAAAATCCTTGGCATGAAGAGATGGAGTAAGTTTTTTGGGTTTGCTTATTTTCTTTCACTTGACATTTTTGAGTAAGATTTTGGGGGATATCCATCTTATATCAATATTTTTTGAGCCAACATTTTGACAGTTTTTCCTGCCTTGGATAGATACGGGCTTTGGAGCATAAATTCATCCCCTTCTTTACAGAATTAGTCTTTTTTAGATGTATAAACAGAATCACTTAATATATTCCAAATTTAAATCTGACATCTATACATCTGAATTCTTATTTTCTACAGATTGATTAGCCCAGCTTTCGTACCATCTCATAATCTATAAATCACAAATTCCACATTTGGAATTAGCTTACATCTGTACAACAGAAAGTCCTGCATCCTGAATAGCAGCTTCAGATTAACATTAGACATTGTGAAATCTGTTTCAAAATACATGTTAAACAGTAAAGCTGAGAACATTTATATATAACAGCTTATATAGGGCTGCTAATCTAAATACAAATGCTGTGCTTCAAAAGCTCAGATCAGTCAGAAAAATGTTGTCTCTAAAGAATTTGAAAATTAAAATGCCTGCATGTTGAAAAACATCTTGATTAAAAATGCTTAGAAATAAGTAGCAATCATCTTATTTTTCTGTGATACAATTATGGAATAACAAGGAGGAACATTCTTGAAGTATATTTAACAAGTAGCTTGTTTCAGCCTGGATATTAGCTTGATTTACCATCTGCAGAATTACCAATAACATGATGCATTTATTACCCGTAAAAGCTATTAGCAGGTCATTTTGTTCAGTTCATCATATGTGTCTTGAGACACAATCTGGCGTCTAACAGATTTTCATACATTGATGTCACAGAGAATCAGACTGTTCTTTAATTGATTGTTTCTTGCTAGACTACTTTGATTAAAACAGGTTGTGCTATTTGCTTTTAGTTCTACATTTCTCTACTTTAAATGCATGCCCAGGAAAGGCAGAAATTATTCTTATTTCCCTGGATTTGTCTAATTCAATGTGCATGTGATAATCCTTGTAATCAAGCTGTTTAAAAATCGTTCCAGTTATTCTAAACCCATTACTCCCTTCCCAATTATTACAATCTACACAATGTTTTAAAAGCTATTCATCTTTCCAGGCCAAGTTGTTAGAGGATTGTTAGATCTTAAGCCTTGGAGACATGAGTGCATACAGAGGAATGGCATCTGAAGAAAGTGTTTTTTCCTTTAATTTACTAAGGGCAGGCTCATAAACTGGGCTGCTAAGTAGGAAAAGAAGTAACTGTTCTGTATAACAGGAAACAGCAGAGCATCTTGTAGACATTTTGCTTGGTGCTTCATTTGAGAGTATGGTCTCATCTGGCCCCCAAAGGCCAGTTCTGTGTTCTATGGGGAATACAATACCAGTAACCTGGTTTATATTTTTATGACATTAAGAATCTCAGCTGATTTAAATTGGTATAATTACCTAGCAATTAATAGACTTATGTCATCTTACATTGTCTAACAATTCCACTTTCTTAATATTAAACTCTATTATCTATTTATGCTAATGATACATAAAAATTCACACCATGCAAAAACAGAATTCAGGTAAGGCTGAAGTGGTACACAAAACTTATGCACAGCCCTTTTAACCTAAAATGTAGTTTATCCTGCATGACTTTTTTTCATGATGCACCATTTTTGTTGTCTATAGTTATTGTGCAAGTTGGTACCCAATATGAAATGCTTACAAATATAAGGGGTACACCTATGTGCAGTAGACACCTATCTGCAGTAGGGTGGATCATCTGCAAAACTAAGCTCCTAGACACAATGATTTTTCATTCTTGCTTATGCAGTTTATAAGTCCTTTGAATATGATGAATGCAGGAAAATATGGAAAAAATATCTGAAAGATAAACATAATGATTTTTTGGACATCTTTTCTATTGCTGAAATTATTGACAGTAACTTGAAGTAGGATTTTCTATGTTCATTATTACATACTACATAAAGTCATCTGATTCCAGAGACAGACGCTGCACTATTCATGACTATGTGATAGAAAATACCTAAAAAAAGAAGAATTGAAAGAAAATCAAAATGAGAGAGAGGAGGAAGGGGTGAAACTCACATTGTGAAGAGCTGCTCTTTCCCCCATCACAAATAGAGGGTTAATACTCTCTTTCCCTAAAGCTTCAACTGCTGTTCCTACATATAGTAATGCTAGGAGAACTCTCTATGTCTTTTTTATCATGATCGTATGAACATAGAGGTACTGCAAAAGCCTAGTGCTACTTGTGCTGCCTGTGCTAGCTAAGTCTTTTGCATTTTCATATTTACTGCATACATATGTTAACAGAAGACACCATGGTTGGTAGGAGGCCACATTTAAGTTAAGAGATATCTTAGAATTCCATTCTAAAGAGAATGGAAATTATCCACATGTGATGGGAAAAAAAATCAACTCAGAAAACATAAACATCTATGAAGGCCCTTAAATCATCCTACTTTCTCTTCCCAGTGTGACACTGGGCAATTGTATTTGTACTACTAAGTCAGCGTCTCAGATGGCTTTCAGATAAAAGGTAGGTGAATGCTGTAAGTTTAGCACACCTGTCCTGGTAATGATATAGTCTAGGGCTCAACTTTTTCAAAGGTCCTTGGTGTCAGAAAAGACAACACCCTGCAACTTACAACTGTTGATAAAGCAGCACATGGAGCTCACCAATGGTTAGTTCCTTTTAAGTAGGGAAAAAGAAGCTCTTCCAAGTCTACTCTATTCCAAACCAAACTTTTAGAGGCTACTTGAAAGAAAACTTACATAACTCATATGTTCAATACAGGCACATAACACTAATACTTTATCTAAAAGGGCTTAAAGAATGCTATCACAATGAGCCAGGAATACTGGGCATCAGTGATATGCAACTACTTGACAGGGAGCAATGGCAGGGGGACCAAATGAGCAGAGAAAAGACTGGGTGACAAATGGCATAAGATCCTTTAGGGAAGGAGAAGAATGAGACACACTTACAAATGCAGGATGAAAGTAACCAAGAAAAAAAGAAATAAGGTCAGAGCGATCTGTGAATAGGACCCACAGTGAAAGTACTTCATACAAAAAAAAGAGAGTTGAAGTAGATAAGCAGTCAGGACAGGATAGAGAAAATTCGGTCAAAATTGTCATTGCTTTTCCAAAAGTTGAAGATCCCTGCTTTGACAAATTCCTAGATGCTTTCTTTCAAGAAATTTCTACAGAGTAGTCACTCGAAGGAGAGGAGATCCTAGGTCCTCAAAGGCTACTAGTCTCAGTTTCCAGAATTATGATGTGTCTCAGTGAGGTCTTACTCATTCTCCCACCCCATGTAAAGATCTGTATCTTGACTGCTTGTGTGCTTTCTCCTCACCACTGGAGAATTTTAAATTCCCCAGCCCACTTTCTTCTTTTGTGGCTTAACCACGAGGGAAAAGCTAATAGGAGTAGAACATAAATACAGCAAAGTTGTTCCATCTTTAATAATAATTAAAAAAAAAAAAAAAGAATCCTGTTTCCATGACTATTAGGATTACCTTTACAATCTGACAGGTGGGCGCCTCTTGAAGTGAAATACTCCTGTACAGCCCAAAGCTTTTTACAACACTGAGCTCTGAATTCTGCAAATATCTACATCCCCCATCATTAACAGGGGTGGAGCTCATATCACTCTGACCTAGAACTCCACTTGTGCAAGAGACGGCATATAAAGTCCATGTGATGCTCTCTTTATTGAAAGACATTTTCTTTATATTTAGGATGCATTAAGAGGTAGCACAATGTTCTTACACTCTTTTTCCTTTCTCTCCTCTCCTTCCCCCCTCCCCATTCTTCCTCTGCTTCTCTTGCATATGGTTTACAATGTAATTTTTCTTCCTGTTAATGGTCCTGAATAAGAATGGCGACAACCCTCTACACTGCACAAAACCGGAAACAGCAAAAATTTATCATCAATGCAACTTTGTATTGTAGTTACAAGTCCATTTAATGCTCCAAAGGGGAAAACACTACTCCTTTATTACCCCACAATTAAAAACTAAGAACAGCTAAATAACCGAAATCTTGTATTTGTAGAGTGGAAGTGAAATCTTGTAGAGTGTCTCTAAGCCTATCAAAAGACCAAATATATTTTATAATCTGTAGAGGATTAGACAGTAACTTCACTAATAAATGATATGCAGCTATCTCTGGTGAAGAGTTTCTCAGTCAGTCCAAGTGGAAATACATTATGTCAATTCTTTTTTGTAGGTGGTGATGGTGAATATTATGAGCAACAAATATTTCTGAAATTACTTAGAAAACATAGATACACAGGTTGCAATTACAAAAGTACAAAAAATTGCAAAGACACAGAAAAGTAAAAGTGCCATGAGCCTTCAGCAACTACAAACTGCTAGACTTCACTATTGCTTCTGAGTTAAAACGAGAACCTTGGGAACAAACTTGCTGCGATATGTAACTCACACATACTCAGAGGAAAGAGTGCCACCTACTGAGAGCAGACATTGAAACGTGACTTACTCTTCCTTGCTGAATACATTCTCCCTCTTTTTTTCCTATCAGGTAAAAACCCATGAGTTTATTTTTATATTCCACTTTAGATGTATTTGTATGTTTTGTGGAATTTCAAAATTAAAAAAATAATTATAATAAATTCCCACAGAGTGTACAACAAATTAAGGTTCAAAGACCCCAACAAGCCAATGTGATTTTGGAGAACTGGGTTGATCACATCAGTGACATTATTTCTGTGGGGTTTAGTCTCCTGGGCAGCAGTAGGACATAAGCTAAGAGGTAGTTAACTAGAGCACCAAAACTGAGAAGGAGGGAAGGAATTACCAATATCTGACATTTTTGAGGAAAAGGGGACTAAACCAACTGGCTCCTCTAACAAAATACATATTTCATCACTTTCTGAAAATATTTATAGTATAAGCTGTGGTCTTTCTATTCAAAAGTATGAATAGGTCATCACTGAGCTTGATTTTACACTTGTAGTCCCTGTTCACTTTCTCCAGTTTTACATATCATTGCATCATCACTGACAAAACTGACATATGAGAAGGATGTTTTATCTGGGATTAAGCTGTACAGAAATAATGGTGTAGAGTAGATGGCCCATACCACCGACTGCTGACAGTACGCTTGACTGCTCTACACCATATTACCTGGTTCATGAATACAGATCAACCATTACTACTTTTAATAAATATTATGCTATTGTATGAAAAAAATATATTGTTTCAGGCATCCAAAATATTTATGGGACAAACCCGCATCAGTGCAAAGAGCAGAGTAAGGTAGAAAGGAAAAACACAGGGCACAATTTTGGAAGAAGAATGTGCCGGTGATAAGAGGCATAGTGCTGCTTACTTCTGCAAAGCTGCAGCCTTTCTGTGCCCTGCACGCTTGCCGGCAGCAGGTCAAGGGGCAGAGCCTTCACATGCTAACATAAGGAAAATCAATTTCAGTCCTCAACAGACTCAACTACTTGAACAAAAGGCAACCCAAGCAATTGCTCTATGGCACTTCACATATCTCTGGCATGATGCAGGCATCCCACCATTCCCCAACCCTGCACCAGTTCTAGAGCAGCCCAAGAACCCATACTTCTGTGAAGCCAAAGACACACTCAGATACAACTTTGGCTTTGAAGTTGTTCATGAAAAGTAGAACCAGCTCTATCGATCTAAACTGATTCTTTGGTCACATATAGCTCTTTAATTCTTTAAGAAAGTCATTGAAACACAGGGTAAACTAACATGGGATGAGTACTTTGCACTAAGCAAAGCTAACAGAAAACAGGTGTAAAGCCTTGACTTTCTATTTTCATTTAAAAAGCAAGAAACAAAACCAAACTCATTGTTATTTAACATTTAAGTACATGCTACATAAGACAAATCTTTCTATGCCTCTGTCTGGTAGAAGGAAAAAATTTGTCAGCCATCTTGATAGCCACAAAATTGCAAAGGACTTCCTCTTTACAATCATTACTTCTTAAGTAAGCAATCAATAGGCCCAAGATAAAAGCAGAATTTAGGAGGGGAAAAAAAAGTGGGGTGTAGAGTAGAAGGATAATTCTTGTCCTGTAGAATTCACAATGGGTTGTTGTAATGGTTACAGAAAATATTCTTAAACATTAAACTAGTCAAGGATAATTTACCCAATATTATCCATGTAAATCAACAAAGTTCAACATCTAGTCATGAAACAAAGCAGACTGACTTACTGAGTAAACTTTCTGGGTTGGTACCAAAGAACTGCTGCATGGTGTTTGCACTTGCCTGTCACAGACCTGTCTGTGTATGCTGTGTTTCTTGTCATCAAAGGCAGCACCATGCTCAGCACACCATGCTGGAGCAGCAGCCATGTGGTCGCAGCATTAGCATGCCTGCCTGCCAAGGGTGCAGAGAGCTGGCCCGGCTGGCGGCTCCACACTGGGTCAGCAACACTTGCTCTGGTCTAGCTGAAAGCCCAACCTTTTCTTATTCATAATATGCCATGTGATATTTGCATGAAGAAGCCAGATAATGATTCCTAATGATGACATAGGAAGGCTGAATTATTTTGGAGAAGCAGCATTAAATGCAAGATGCTTGTTTGCTATCATAATTAGGAAATTAATATGAACACCCAGATTACACCATATACTGCTAGAGGTCATCTAGAGAAGAAAACGTCACCCTTCTTTTTCAATTACCAGCTTCTGCAGAAGAGTATTTATTTAATCTCTGAAAATTTCAAGCTGTCTGCTTCAAATGACAGAGATTTGTATTTACTTTTCCTTATGCACAATGGACCCACTGTCTCCAGCAGGACCTGCCAGACACTGTCCACTAGTTCACTAACAAGGTTATCCATGAGGTGGGAAAGTCTGCGGTGACTCATCAGATCAGAGTGACAGACTAATAACACCAGGAATGCCGTGTATGAGAGCACAGAAATGGGAGGAATATCACTTGCATGTGGCTTGCCTCCATTACAGCAGTTTAAAGGAAATGCTGTGTCAGTGTTTTTGATGCATCCAGGGACTGAATGTAAACAACATGGTACAACTCTAGAAACTGCCATCATAAAATATTTTAAGAGGCAGAGTAGAGTAAAATAAAATAAAAATGTCTTTTTATGTGATATCTCAAAGTAATTCAGGATTTATGGTACCTTAACCTTTAGAATCCAAAATATTAAGCTATGTTTCTTAGAGATAATAACTCGGTTGTCCCTCACTTATGTGTCTTAGATAAAAGCCTACTGCCACAGAATCCATGAATGCTCAAATACCCTTGCGGGCCTTTAGTAGTAAATCTTATGGAATAGCTTATGGCCAATGTAATGGCCCACAGTAGCCTGCGAATATCATGAATTCTAATAATACTTACATCAGTAGAAACATGAAGTAATGTCTCCATTGTAATTAAATGATGTATTTAGAGCAGTGCACTAAATGGTCCCCTAGTGTGTTGGTGATATATTCTAATAGTCTTCTCTTTACAGCCCCACACGGTAATATTCATGCTTTATTCTGGAGGGCTTTGCTTCTTACTGAACATTTGAATTGCAACATTAAATGGTAAAGTGGATTACAGCAGACTTCCATGAATATGGATTCAGATCAAGAATCTAAGTGCTTAAAAAATTAAATGTTACTATTTAAACAGAATGATTACCAAAACATTTTGATATGGAGGGATGTCATGGTTTTGTTGTTTTTTTTTTACACACATCCTGGAACCAGCTTGAATTTGATGCAATTAAATACTGAACAGGAGGAGATATCCGAGTTTAATTCACCTAAATAATTTGTACTGCAGTTGTGGAATTTAATTTTGGTTATTTAAGGCATAAATTCATTTTAATAATTGTGTCACTAATGTATTTTAAATGTAATTGTGAAAAGATTCAGACTACAGTACACTGTCAGCTCATAAGACTGCTGCTGATTCTAAATGTTTCATATTTATAAAAGGAGTATTTGCTGCTTCGGAGAGAGAAAATAATCTCCTTTCTGCTGATTAGGTAGCAACAAAAATGTTCGTTTATGTATTTCTACTCTTTATTTTTCCAGTAAATCAGCCAATAATATAACAGCTGGAGGTACTAAGGGCCTGAGGCAAAGCTAAGGGCACTTCAATATATCCAGGTATGGCCAGAAATTGTGGAATATTAGGGAGCATATTACAGCATATGTAAAACGAAGGCTGACATCTCATTATGAAGCAATGTTTTATATTATTTTTAAAGAAAAGTGATTTTAGCATTTGAAAAAAAATCAGAATAAAACCATCTATATCGATAAATTTTATTAAAAGATTCATTTATTCACTGTATCTCAGTTTTTTCAATTATTGTTTGTGAAATACTGTTTCCTTGTGGCACTTATACTAAACAAGCAACATTTTCAGAACACTGCTCAAAATAAATTCTCTAGGAATTCATGCATATGACATATAGATTTTCATATGATTAAGCATTACCTATGAATGCACAGCATTGCTCGCTTTTATTTGAGTCTGCCAATACTTTTGTTCTGCAGTGCTTTCCAGGAAAACCTATATTCATGTAGGAAAACTCCAGAGGTTTGTTGTTTGGTTTGTTTGGTTTTTTTTTTTTGTTTGTTTTGTTTTGGTTTTTTTTTTTTTTTTTTTTTTGTTTTTTTTTTGGTTTATTTTGGCTTGCATTATTTGTTTTGCTTGTCTACTTCAAGGCCAGTAAGTAAATCAGCACTGTAATACTGTAATTCTTATGGATCTCAAGTTTTAGAACTGAAGGATCTCAGAAAGTCACATATTTTGACTCAGCTCAGAGAAGAGTCATTCAGTTGAAAACATGCCTAGGTTGCCTGGCCATTTGCACAACCTATTTGTCTAGAGCTTTCCTTGGATGATATATTCATGGACACCTTCACTTAAGATTTTAAAAAGACCAGATTGACCTTAAACTTCCAGAAACAGATCATCCAAATCTAGACTTAGCCACTGTAGGGCAAGATGCTGAATGAAGCAACTGTTTTACGTCAAAATACTTTAACCTTTACAAAATTATAGCTTGAGTTTCCAAAGGGCATACATTCAGAAAAGCTGTAATCCTTCCCACTCTAGCCCTAAATTTTACCTATTCCTAGAAGTGATCATTTTTAAGGTTTAAAAGTATTCTGTTCACATTTCTCTAATGTTCAGGTGCCTATGCCCTGGTACTTTCTGCCTAAAGTAGATGTGCCAAGATAAGGTGTTCTGACAGTGTTCCTAGATGACTTCTGAGTTGCTGACAGCAGAAGGCTTTGTTAAAAAAAGTAGGTCTTGTGAACCGTTTTTTTTTTTTTTTTCTTTTCTTGTGAACCAGTCAATTTTGTCTGGATAAAGAGTCTGGATAAGATATAAAATTTGTAAACTTGTCTTCTTAATGAAGATTATTGTGAATATCTTTAACAACTACTCTTACTCTTCCAGTTTAAGATCCTGATTAGTGGGGTGCTGGAGGTAACACAAAGTCAGATAGGGAAGGAGTAAATTTACTGCAAAAGCAGCTAGAGTAGATAATGTGTCCTGCTCTGGGAAGCCTTCCGAAAGACCAGTCTGAGAGACTGTTTTTTGGCTTACCAGAACTCCAGGTACTTCACATCCATCACTAGGAGAGTCCCTGGTCATAGGTGGGAGACTCAGAAAAGAAAGTATTGATTCTGGATATATTTTATTTTTGTTAGAGTACTCCCAAGAAGGCAGACTAGAGAAAGATCACTTTGGCCAAAGCAGATAATTGCTTTTTTTTAAGATTACCCAATGAATGTGATTCAGGCTGGTATTGCAAAATGAGTATTTAAAACCCCTTGGCCCAAGAGACTCTATGTAAACAAACTAAGGATGTTTCCTTTGGATGAACTGGAGGCTGTAGTCTGAGTAACAAACTCACAGGACAGGTCTAAATATCACATCAAAGATCAAAACATTTCAAGCTCTGTCCTGGAAGAGGATGAATCTGACCTTCAGCTAGATTATGTTGGGGCAGGGACCCCAGTTATCTCTGACTCCTGAGTATTTAGTAAAATAATTCACATTTAATACCCCCACTCATATTCATACACTAATTGGAATGAGGTGCTGCCAAAGGGAAGTTCATCTGTCTAGGAGATGAAGTATTTTATGAGGTTAGACCAAGGCACTGAAATTACTGTTAAACATATTTTAAAATATTTTAAAATATCTCATGGTTCCCATATTGCCTTCAAAATGAAAAGTATATATATACCATGAATTTAATAGAACAATAACATTCAAATAGTTGAAATTAAAATATAACAAAGCAAAAAAAAAAAAAATCGCATTCTGTTAATTGCTAATTCCTGTTTGAATGAGAGATGGAGGATAGAAGGAGAAGTACTACTATAACTTTTTGCCATAGTAGAGAAAGAACAAACAATCATCATGGTTTTATTAAAATACAAAAAATACTAATACTCATTAGGTGCTTTCCAAGCCCTATCCTATCAGCCAGCTACAGGTCCTGTTTAGATCTTACCAACAGAGAAGGAAACAAATGAATTATTTCTTTGTTTTGTCAATAGGGTAGCACACTGAAAAGTTAACTTCCTTGATCTCCGTGCAATATTTAAAGGCATTCTTTAAAAGCACTTTTCTAGATCATATTCCCACATTTGCACAGTTCAGATAGTTCAATTTCCAACACTTCTGAGAAAAATAGAAGTATTACAAAGCAGAAGACTATGTACAAGTGTAAAAACAGGAAAAGAAAAAGCATACCAGTCTTGAAGGAACAGCAAGTTCAATTACCAGCTGAACTGACATCTCAGTACAGAAGAACTACTGTGATAAAATAGCTAGAAAATTCCCACCTAAAGCCATAAAAAGTCTCTTTAATTTCAAACTCTCTTTTGAGGAATTTTATAATGCCTTAATCTTTTAGGCATTATATGTGAAACACAACTGTGTCTTCAAGCTTAGGAATCAACTCTTGAGTCTGTGCACTACAACTGCTACACCCAAAATATGTGATTCATCTTCATGAAAACTTCCGAGAGCGTTTACTAGAATAGCAGTTTACATATTCTAGCTGGAATTTACATTTGCTTATGTTTCATATTAATAATACTGTTCTCGCCTTTGTTACCAGTGCCACTGATTCTGAGCGCAGTGGGGGATGCATGCAAAGCAGCAAGTGCTACCACAGTACTATTTTTTTCTCACTTTTATGTGACGATAGAGTTATCACAAAGCAGAACTATTCTTGAATTACAAAAGTTTGACACACTTAATAACCCCAAAGAAGACAGCTGGAAGGGAAGACAGTTTATCAGTCTGAGATAGGAAGACAGCAAAGGCTGCCAAGACTTCTTTAGTGAAGGACAGAGGTGGATGGGGAGTGATGAGGCCAGTGGTTATGGGAGTGAATCTGAAAGCCCACCTTGTGGAAGAGCTGCAGTTCTATGCATCAGGTTAGAGTTCAAAAGGCCTTTTTAGAGTTCAAAATGCCTTTTTCTTGAAATCATTTTCAAGATTGAAAGTTTCTGTCCGTTATGCTGAAACTCATTTGCACCCCATTTTTGACAGATTTCCTAGTTTAAAAAATATTGCTTGATGTCTTTGTATTCTGACAGGCACCAGATATGGGTTCCAAATGGCTATTAATACATAAGTCATCTGAATATAGATATTCAGAATACTATTAAGCCACACATTGACATGTAATACTTTAGAACAGTAAATAATAAGTGACTACCCATTTATTGAAATGTCTGTTGAGCCTTGTGAACCCTGTGGATGCTAACATATGAAGACTTAAAGAAGTCATATTTAAATTATACTAGGATTTTTCAAAAACACATTACCATTAGTTAGTTATTATTTTGCAATTAGCTGCATTCATCACGCCACTTCATAGAGGTAACCAGTGATCAGCAAGACCATTTATACACACATGGAAGCAGAAGTGATGTTTTGTACATCAAAGGGTAGGCACTGCAACTTAATCATATAGGAAGAAACTGATCTCCAGTATTCCTGTTTCCATTTCTTATGACCTATCTACACTTGTCTGTATGTTGCATCTTGAGAAAGATTTTACTGTAGGCAGTTGTCTAACCACAATTTTAAATTATTGTTTACATCCTTAAGAAGCAATTCTTAGTACATGCTAATTAAATAAAATCTTTGTCCAAAGACAAAAACATTGACAGAAACAAAGCAAGGCAAGAAGAAAGAGAAGTATCTCTAGGTGCTGCAGCACCTGCCTTTGAAAGCATCTCTGGAGGTACATAAAATACCAAAAAAAGCTACAATGCTTTAGAAAAAGTCACTGTCTGTCACTGCTTCAAGATGCACATAATCCAAGTAATAGCTTTTTTACTTTTTTAGGTAAACCCTAGGCTCAGATCAAGGCTTTTGCCCAGACACAACATATATCTGCACTGTAAACACTCAGGATGATAATTCTTGTAAGGCCAGGAAGCCTTCTTCAGCCAGAGGACCGACTCCCCACCTGCAAGTGTACATTCCTCCTTATTATTTCCCCATTTTTAGACTCCACCTCCACCATATATAATAATTCTGAGCCTATGACAGAGAAAAATTTAGTAAATGATCAAGGTAGATTAAGGAAGATTAAGATGAATATACTAAACACAAAATGCTTGTCATCTCTTGACAGTATGAAGCAGGCAGTTACAACTTTTCCTGGACCTGGTCTTGGGACAGCTCAGCTGAGCAGAGGCCTCATCAAAGTACACTATGTATCATCCAGATTTTTGTTTCTGTCCAGTGTGGCATAGTGTTAGTGCATTCCTCCCCTGCACCATGGAACGGACATGTTTTCACTTCTAATTTTACACATATTCCTATTATTCTTACCTGTTGATATTTTGAGGCATGCCTCAAAAAGCTTCCAAACAGAAAAACAGCAGTAAGAGCCAAATTCTTAGAAGAGAAAAATATAAGAAAGGTGGCTTCCTTATCTCAGTTTTTCCTCTTGTCCTGAAATCTCAAAATTGGTTCTATATTCAGTTCACAAGGTCTTGTGTAAATATTTATAGAAATTAACCAATTAGTAGCCCTGCATTTTTTGCAGAACAAACAAATAAAAATACAGATTAGAAGATGAAATCAAGACCAAATTTTATCCTTAATCTTTGAAAACACTTAACCTGCATGGCTTGATTTCTGCCAAGAAAATCACACTTGGCAAGCAAAGAAATCATATGAGAACCAAAAATTATTTATATTTTCATTATTGCTTTTAGGAGCTTATTACAAAGACAATACAAAAAGTAAAACACCTGTCAAGGATTATAAAATGATGGAGAGTAACATTCAGTGAACCAGGAAAATCTTTCAAATGCAACAACAAAGAAAATGTAGAGGCTCAGTGTTAGATTTATCAGCTAAGTGGCATATCAAAACAACTCTGTGAATGAGATTTGCTGTTAGTTCCTCTATAAATTCTTACACTATCACTGCACATATTATATGTTTTCAGGTTTTTTTAAGTAATTAAATGCTATCTAGGAAAAGATAACAAGGAAGACCATTTACCAGGCTTACATGAAATTCTGTTTTTCATGTCTAAACTAAGATAAAAGCCTTGACCTATCTTACTAGTAGGAAAAGAAAGCAAAAGGTTGTTATCCTGTAAATTTTTAGACTTTTATTGACATGAAATTTACTTGAGATGTCCCAGACTGGAATACCAGTGGTATGAAGAGTCAGGGTTGAGATATATTGGTGGAATTCGATAGGCAAAACTGTGGTATTTAATTGTGCTATGTGTGGTGGCTCTAACCAGTCCTATTAAGTATTTTCTTTGATAAGCACCACAGTCACATAAAATCATGTGTGCTATGTGTGCATACATTCTTATATACATGTGTCTTACAGGTCATATCGCAACCTGTTAGATGCAATAACCCCAAACTTATAGTTTCTTTACAAATATTTACAATGTTAGAGATAGGTTGACCCAGTTCAGAAACATGTGGGCGTGTGGGATACCCACATAATTACTAGTGTGTATTTTACTACATGCCGATAATGGGTCAGGTAGTTCAGACATGAGATTATGACTCTGTGTCTCCTGTAAACTTATCCCATAGTTCCCTTGTGCATATATATTTTATTTTTTTTTTTTTACTGTTAGCTTTAGAGATATTTATGCTGGTGAGCATCTTTTCCATTAAACACCATACAGAGGAAAAATTAATGTAGCAAGAAATACTGGCACATTAGGTAGTGCAACAAGGGACTAAAGCACATTTCATCAGAGTAAAGTGTTGAACGTTGTATAGGTATAAAAATAGAATGAGCTGGTAAGTCTGACTTTCTCATTCTGTATATTTCAATAAGCAATTTCTATATATACTCCATTAGGATGTAAAAGCCGAACACTGAATTGAAGTAGCTAAGCCAATTCATTTTTTCAATAACAAGGCAATTATTTCTTGGCAAATGACTGCAGATTTAAAGCATGAACTGGTAACTATATATATATATAGTAAAATGAGGCTAGCTTTAACAATGATCTGTTACAATAAAATATTATGTGTATTTGGATGAGCATTGAGTAAGAAGCAAGGTCTCTCAAGTGCAGAGATCTTTGTCTTTGAAGTAAAAAGTTCAGAAATGCATCTATATACAATCATTGCAAACCTTCATAGACACTTTTAAAATTACTTTTGTTTTCATTCTTAAATATCCATTTTGTAGCTAATTTAATAAAGTAGTTGAAATTTAGGGTATAAAACTCAGCATTGCTTAGTGTAGGATGAGGGGGAAGTTAAAGGTCGTTTCATTAGAGGTGAAAGACAGAAAAAAATTGCAGAAAAAGTATGTTGAAAATCTTTTTTCTGCCGTTTCAATTTCAATCTGACAGGGACTTGGCAGCTAACAGCAAAATCTGGAAAAGCCATGAACAAGGTTCAAAGCTGCTTTTTAAACGATAGCAAGCAGAAAAAAAGAAATGTGGAAAATAGACTCTTACTCTTCCCCCCCCCACACACCCCATACTCGATTAGGACAAACACAGCATACCAGGGAAGGTTTTGAAGACCGAACAGTCGTGTACTCACCATTGATCAATATTTTTAAAAGTATTGTTTTCCTGAAAGAAACAAATGTCACTATTATATATAGCCAATCATTATTTACCTATCCAACAGTGAGAAAATGGGAATGTCTTCAACTGCTTTTGAACATACAGACACTCACATACAGAGATGTGTCCCAGAATAGACTGGTGCAGATTAAGCTGGTGACCAGCAGAACTATGAATCAACACATTCCTCAGCAGAAAACAAACAAGCAAATAACAGAAAACAAAATGAGTCACAAGCCCTACTTTAAATTGACCAATTTGTTTTAACTTGTTAATGGTTCATAATATTCTGGAAATGCACTGTAACACATTAACATTTCATTAAATAGTTTTATTTCAGTAGCACAAAATCTCTCAATACTGGCTTCTTTAGCTAAAAGCAAGGGAAAGCTGCTGACATACCAGCAAGTCTCCAACATTTTCTTGGAAGTATTTCATCCTCTACCTATAGAAAAGAAACCCAAACACTTTGAACCTTATGCATTCACACAGTTTTGTCCCTTTTAGATTTGTCTGCATAGCTACTATCTCAGTCAGAAGTATTTGTTTCTCCTTAGAGACTTATTCATATAACAAAGATTACAGCAGCTCCTCAGCTTTAGCATAGCTCTTAGTGTTCTATGGCCCTGTCCAGACAGAGCAGATAAATAGAGGAGGCCAAACTGCAGGGTCAGTTAAGTGGGTGATGGAGAGGGACAGTGGTCTGATGGGGGTAAGTATTTGATTGCAGTCATTTTAGACATTGATCATTAATTAAGTTCCAAATGCATTCAATAACTCAGTTATTCCTGAATTTGTTTTTTTATTCTAAAGGAGAATGAGGTCTTTCCATGATGAAAACCATCAAGATCACAACCATATGCTTTATATATCTCATATTTATTATTTCTCACAAGTAACTAGTGACAGAACAAGAGGGAATGGCTTCAAGCCGCACCGGGGGTGGTTAAAGTGAAAATTAAGAAATTTATTTTCTGGAATGGTTGTCAGGCATTGGAACAGGCTGCCAGGGGAGGTGGTTGAGTCACCATCCCTGGATATGTTTAAAAGCCTTATACATATGGTGCTTAGGGATATGGCTTAGTGGTGGACTCGGTAGAGTTAATGATTTGACTCAATAATCTTAAAGCTCTTTTTCAACCTAGATGATTCTATGTTTCTATGATTCAGAAAACTCAAAGTCTAGAAAATCAAGCAAGTTCATACAGAACAAAGATCTAACAAGACCAAACTGAAGAGTAGGCTTTCATAAGCCCAGCTCTGAAAGGAATCTTAGCCGCTACACATGGAGTATTGCAAAAGCATCAGCTGCACTCATCAAGGATAAAAAGGAGTCTGGATAACAAAACAGATGCATCCTCTATGAAACCAGTTTGTGAGATGAACAAAAACAAGGTGTTAGCACTGAAAATATATTAGCACCTTCACAACCAGCTAAAATAACTGCATATAAAACTTCAATGCTTGGTCATTGCCAACAACTATCCCTGGGGTATTTTTTTCTAAATGAAATCTTTGCCCATAGTTTTGGAACTATTTACAGTGAAGAACAGACTGCCTGCAGCAGTCACCAGCAGTTTAAATTATGCTTATTAATGGTAACTACACAAAAATATCAATTAATTGCTTATTATCTCATCTGATAATTTTACATATTAGAGCTAAACTTCTTAAACCATTTTACAACTAAGCCTCTTTCCAAAGACATAAAAACCAGAACTTGAGGCATAAATTTGAATATTATTGGAGTTTTCTCTGTTTCTGTACAAAATGGCTGTATCACAAAGCCATTAGTGTAAGTCTACTACAGATTCCTATAGTATCATTCATTTAATACTGATCTGTAGCACTTGCTGAAAGGAGTTCTGCAAAAACGATCTCTTTTATGATAGATAATACCAAAACACTGAAGAAGTCTGAATTAGTTTTCCAGATGGTTCTTGCTCACTATAACCCCTTTGAAACTACTTCCAACCAGGCAAAGGCAAAACCACACAACTTGAAATTCATCGAGTCAATCCAAAACCTTTTGACCAGGATCCATCTGCACTAATCTCTTATTAAAAAGGAAAACCTTGCTACTAAAGCAAATATTTCTCTTGTTTGCAACTCATAAGGATACTCTGGAAAGTGGATTCTACAGAATAAAACTTAACTATGCAATTATATCACTTTGTGATAGACACCTATTTTTACAACACAAATTTTATATTTACTTCCACCTCTATAATCTTAACTAACAGTGGAGTAAGGTATACAAATTCTGAAGGTTTACACCCAAATTGGGATTTTTTTGGTTGAAATAGACAACTGCTGTTATAAGTATTTAAATCTTTGCTATGATGCATTTGTTATGTTATCCTTCAGTTACTCTGGAATTAGATAGGTGGAAATATACATGAAACGTGTTTGTTCATGAAACAACGTTATTTTTTTTCAGAAGAATTTAATTGGTTAATTGAGAACGTGCAATTTTGATAGAACAAGTGGATAATCAGTCATACTTTTATAACTAGCTCATTAAAGGCAAGAATATTTTAAACAGCAAATGGTATTGTAATAGCATGTACATACTCTTCATAGGTGCTAAGATCTTGAGGTAAATTCTAAAGAACCTCTACTGTTTTGCTAGCAGTTTTGTTATTGTAATTTCTTTAGAAAACATAAAATCCTTTTTTTCACAAAGTGATAAAGAAAATGAATATGTGTTCACTGATTATAATCAATCCATTTAATGTGAAGGTGCCATGAAGGTCCTAAAGAATATGAGTAAGATGACAAAACAGATCTTCCATTTCTGGCACCCACACAAGGTCATAGCAGGGATTCAGAATTGTCAAAATTTATCTGGGTCTCCTTGGTCATCCTTTCAATTTCTGTGATATCACCCACCTTGAACTGCCATGGTCAGAACTGAGAAGAAGTGGAGACAACCCAGGAATATGGCAATAACAATCCTATGAATGCTTGTTTTGACATTTCAGAAACAACCTTCACAAAAAAAGGTATTTATCTTGGACAAAACTTCAGCTATGCGGGAGCAAAACCTAATGTTGAGAAAAGAGATTATGTGTTGATGTAATTTCTATTGGACTGTAATGGCAAATTCAGAGCTGATATGCAGGGAATTATTAAAAGTGCAGAGACCCAGTGTCTGGATACTTGACACTCCTGAGCTGGGTGAAATGCACTGATATCCTTCATGGCTTTCTCTGCATCACCAGTCTTGACTAGTAGCGAGTTTTCTGGACATCATTCAAGGATGACAAAAAGCAAGTGTGACTTTACAGTGGCAGTGAAAAGGCACTGGAGATAGTTGTTGTACAATACTCTTTAAAGTATAAAATCCCAGCTACTGTTATAAAGGATGCACACATAGCTTTTAAGATTTGTCCTGTCCAGCTAAGAATACGATCCAGAACTTCTAAGCTTGTAGGTTTTACAAAAAGTATATGAAAATACTCTTAAAGATGTTTGCTATAAAACTCGCTAAAATGTTCCTAAATAAGTTGTGTAAATTATGTAGAATAATCCTATACTGCAATAATGCAACATTTGTTTGGGTGAACCATACAATTTACTTTCACAAACTCACACTAAGAAACTCTTTATACTATATCAAGATGTTTCTCTCTTATCACATACAACCACTAGAGAAAGTGAGCTAATGTAGCTGTCAACTGTCAGCCATCTCTGTACATCCCAGGCTAAATGAATCCCCTAGGAGAAATTCTGCTGAATTCACTAACAGATAAATTCGGACTCTTAGTTCAACTGTAGTTTTCTGGGGCAGAGAACCCCTGGGTTTTTATTTTATTCTCTCACATGTAATGATGGCAAAAGGGACCCTATTCTCTGATGTTCTTATATCTGGATTCTGACACCTGTATCACCCCCACACAATAATAATACATGCATACTGTTATTTAAAAACATTTGCCTTTTAATGTAAAAATGCAGCATCTGTATTGCATATATATCATACATATTATCCTGCACTAAGGGGTAGTTTTATCCTTTTTAATCCACATATTAAAGGACTTCTTTCTGCTCCTATGTATTCTTTGAAGTTTACAATTCACAGGTCTTTTAATGAAACAAGGAAAGGAGAAACAATGAGAGGTGGCTCTAGTTTGCTTCAGGATGGCATGGTTCAGCTTATGGTGCTTTACCCTATCTCTCAAACCACACTAGTACTAGATATCTCCCTGTGGAAAGTAGCAATTACCTTCAATCTCTCTGATCTGAAGTAATCCCTGCTACATGCACAGCTCATTGTGAGTGATGAGGGCCTACTGTTTGCCGAGTCTAAAACCAAATGATCTTTCACAAGCAAAATTTAAACTTGAAATGGGATTCTCTGGCTCTTGATTCCTACTCTATTTTTTTCCGTGTACTTTATATATTCCCAAATAAGGTTCAGGCTGGCTACAGATGGTGCTGGTGCATAATGAGACGGGCTCAGAAGCAGCTCCAGTTCCCAGGGGAGGGTACTGTAATGGAACTAACTATGTATTGTCCACCTTACATACTAGATTTGATTTTGGACTATTTACCCAATTGTGTTTGTTTATTGCTTAGCACTGGAGGGCTTCCATTAACTATGGTTTGATTGAACATAGACTATGGAGTTAGGAGGAATGGAGCATTTTTTTCTTCTGAATACTGATATAATCCCTTTTTTTAGCTGACAGTTTAGCCCCTTCACCAATAGAAACTGTTACAAATCAGCTGGCATCTGCATGATACTAGTGAGAGACAGGGTTTTTTGACCCTTTGAACAAGCTCCACCTGATTTACTGAAAATAAATGCTT
Organism: Chloroceryle aenea; assembly: GCA_013399075.1. Classification (NCBI taxonomy): domain Eukaryota; kingdom Metazoa; phylum Chordata; class Aves; order Coraciiformes; family Cerylidae; genus Chloroceryle; species Chloroceryle aenea. The sequence goes on from VWZY01004793.1 coordinate 57,659, forward strand.
GTAAAGTTTGTAAGAACACAAAAACTTCACCTGGTAAAACACTGTTGCTCAGAGATGACAATGAAAATTGCCATCTTTCAAACAGGGAGAGATTAATACAGAAGTTTCCAGACATTTTATTCATATAGCATAGCAATGTATTCTTACACTGCTGAAACAAAACTTTGATTCAGCAAATCAGTTACCAATAATCAGATGCAAATTGAAGTTTTAGGATATTTTAACTAATTAATGTATTCATCATTCTAGTGAAGCTAGAGAATCTAAATTAAGAATAAATAAATTTCTATCATAATAATCATGATGAAAAGATTCGTAATTACTTTAAACAAACAGGTCCAGGAAAACCTTCTATTTTCTTGTCCAGTTCGATACTACTAAGAATATCCATTATGGCTATAGATTTTAATATCAAGGATATATATATCGCTTTCTAAGAAACAGCATGAGAACTGAAAATAGTGCTGTTTCACCAGCACAGTACACAAGTTCAGTTCAGCTATAAAATTCCATTTTTTTAAAAAAATAGTATCATTCTGGCTGTATCTGGGAAAGAAAATGAGAGATCAGAATTCTGTGTCTCCTTCCAAACAGAGGGAAGAAAAAAAAATTTGAATATGCACATGTTAATCTGTTAAACATATTAAAATTATTTTTAATGTGTCAGACGTGGCAATAACTATTGAACTTACTCCTATTAGCTTTTATTGTATGGGCACTATTTAACCTCCTAAACTATTAGTTTTATTTTAAAGTAAGATTATAAGAATATAAGATACAGGGAGAAGATAAATTGAGAAATTACTTACATATATTTATCTACAACATACAATGTGTGGATATTATATTATAGAAATACATTTCAATATAGATACACATAAACACATGTATGCCTTAGATATTGCTCTTCTTGGCTCTCAAACAGTGTAAAGTGCATGAAATTATATTCAGGGATCACAATGAGAAGGGGAGAATCATTGTATTTTTCTGGTCTTTACCCATATCATATCTACTCACGGTATATTGAAGAGATGTACAAAATATGATCACAGATGTTTACATATTTTGAGGCGCCTCTCAGAGAACTCACTGTAACTCACTGACTTTTTGAATTTAGTTTCCCAGCAAAAGAGGGTCAAGATGGTTTCTGCTCACTCTACCGACTTTAGCTCCTCCTTGACAATGTAGAGATGGGATTTGTAGTGTTAGAGTGATATGTCAATCACATCAGGAGATACGTATTTTCAGAGCATAATACCCTCTCTCTGACTTTGAACGAGCTAGATTAGGGAGATTATCGTTATTTGGCATGCTCAGCCTTGATATGGGGATGACTGCATGCAGGAATGGACTGGGGGCACAGACCTCAGCAATTGCCCAGTGTAAGGGACCACTGATTAGTTGTCTCAAACATCACCTCTATAGGAGAAAAACATTTCTTGTAAAGAGACTATGTGGAAGTTGCTTGTTTTAATGTTGCTAACCACAGAGGACCACCATNAGTTTCGTGTTTTAATGTTGCTAACCACAGAGGAACACCATCAACCATCTACCTTGGAAAGTATTACAAAAGAAGGAAACTTGGTTAAACAGTGCCTGCCTACCCCCCATTCCTCAAACTGTGAATGAGCCTGGACCCAGGGTCATTAGCCTCTCTTCTGGAGACCACCAAAAGACCTCAGTGACGGTACTGGGCATGTGCATCAGCCGCAGGACAGATGTAACGTGGGGGCAAAGCAATGCAAAACAGTTCTGAGAAGTAATTGACTGTCTCCTGGAAGAGAAGGGGACATGGACAATAAATGACNTAAATTATTTAACTGTTCTTTTCTGAATCCACAAGTTTTACTATTTCCTAATTCTCCTATCACATCCCACTGGGGAGGGGGAAGGAGTGGGTGAGTGGCTTTGTGGTGCTAAGTTTCCAGCTGGGGTTAAAGCACNCAGGATGCTGTTGGAACCTGTGGGTGGTATGCTAATCTATCCCTCTTCTTTCCAATTTTGTTTTCTTCCTCTCTTCTCTTCCCTTCTCTTTTGCTAACTTGTAAGAGTTACATTGGCTGCCAAGTGACATCTGCCCTAGTTTGCATCTTAATTTCACCCTAAAGGAGTCCTTGGAGTCCTTGGTAGCACTGGGAACCAAACTGGACCTTAACATGCAGGTGGCAGGATGTATTTTTTGAGTGTCTGGTGTTGGCTGGCATTGAGTTAATTTTCTCCCTAGAAGCTGGTACAGTGCTGTGTTTTGGATTTAGGATGAGAATAATGTTGATAACACACTGATGATTTAGCTGTTGATAAGTAGTGCTTATCCTAAGTCAAAAACTTTCCAGTTTTCCATGCTCTGCCAATGAGGAGGTGCACAAGAAGGTGGGAGGGAGCACAGGCAGAACAGCTGACCCAAACAAGACAAAGGAACATTCCATACCATAGGACACCACCTTCAGTATATAAACTGAAGAGAGTTGGCTGAGAGGGGCAGATCGCTGCTTGGGGACTGGCTGGTCATCAGTCAGAGGGTGGTGAGCAAATGAATTGTGCATCACTTGTGTTTATTTGGTTTTATTTTTCTCCCTTTTTATTATTATCGTTCTTATTATTATTTTAATTAATATTATTTTATTTTAAATTATTTAACTGTTCTTTTCTGAATCCACAAGTTTTACTATTTCCTAATTCTCCTATCACATCCCACTGGGGAGGGGGAAGGAGTGGGTGAGTGGCTTTGTGGTGCTAAGTTTCCAGCTGGGGTTAAAGCACAACACTGAGTTATATACAGAATATGTATGTGTCTTAGAGGTATAGATCTGGCTTGTCCTGCAGAATAAAACCATTTTAGATAAGAGCACACAACGCATAGTATAGGCATAAACACATGTCAATGGAGCTTCTCCACCAGCTTAGCTTTCCCAAGGCCACAAGCCAAGATAAATGTTCTTCTGGCCACCTCTGCAGATATGCTGACATAGTCAGTCAGCCACGCTCTGTGAATTTTAGCATGCTGTTGGGAGCAGTACCTATCCTATGACAAGGAGGCAGGAGACAGGGAATAATGTCCTACAGCACCACCATTCACACTTCCTTTACAAGTATGAAGAAGGAAAGATTGGAAACAAAGCAGAAGGCAGCCATCAACAAAGACAAAGTATCTGCTTAAAAATAAGTTTTGTGATAAAAGTTCATAATTCTCTAATGAACAGAAGAGGTCACTTGATTTCAAATATTTTTTAGGTTTTTTTCTTTCACTTCGAAATAGTTATCTATCCTTTCATGTTTTACATGACTGCACAGCACAGTGTATGGTCACTGAGAACTCTAATTTCTTTTTGTTTCCAGCAATAATAGCTTTGGAGAATTCAATCACAAGTGGAAATTCAGAAAGCTAGTCCCAGGCTATTAAAAGAGGGAGTTATACTTTAAAGCATTTGCCATAAAGGCAAAGTCATACATTCACTTTCTAAATGACATAGTAAGACAACAGTGCACGAATACCAATGTTGCTGCATACTCATTCACTTAGAGAAAGATTTAGTATCAGGTAGGCGCTTCACTTTTTGAAGGGCTTTTTATGTGATATCATCAGACTTTTCATGGCCTTAACAAATATTAAAGCACTTCTTAGACTTAATCCCATTGTGCAGAGAGGATATCCAAGACAGCAGGAGCAGGTTCACAAGGAGGTTACATGCCTCCTTAACTGCCTTCGCCAAATACCAACCGCATCTCTGTCGCTCACAGAAACCAAGAGCTCACAGCACATATGATCATGATTGAGATACTCATCATCTGTGTCACACCCAAGGCAACAAAAATCACAAAATAGGTGTTCATCTGTATACTTTGCTATAAGGTATGACAAGTATTGGTGATAAACCCTTAAATTCAGGTGGTTTCCCAACTGACTGCCATCATGAAGCAAGCATGGAGTCAGTCACATTTTTTCTTTCAGTCTGCCTTAATCAGGGCTCTTTTACAGAAAGGAAGACAGTTTCAGAAGAAAGGACTGGGAGCAGCCCTGGAATCATTTGGTAGATTTTGTTTACAGTGGGCAGAGTGTCTTTGAAAGAATCACTGAGCCACATCTCCTGAGTCAGGTTTGTAAATATTTGGGTTTTCTTATTTCTCAGCTTGGAAAAATGCCTTCTCACCATGCTGGAATTGCTCTCAGGAACCCCTCCATTTGGCACCCTGATCCCCATCCACAGCAAGGGAGACCCTCAGGATCCACAATGGGCCCAAGGAGGCTTCAACCACTGTATGAGACTTTTTTCCTGCTTACCCTTAGAGGGAAAGCACCAGGTAATGGAAAATATCTCATTTGAAACTACTTTGCTAGGAATTAGAAGCAGTATTTCAAGACCACATAATAAAACAAAGAAATGGCATTTTGACCTCCTGATTCTGAAATCATAACAACATAGTGAGTAAATTTAGGAGTTCGGCTACATTTTCTGAATTACTTCTACCAGTGGATTTTTAGCAACACATCCATTTAAATGTTCCTTCACCGGAGTTTTTGGAATAACCAGCAGTCACAGACAGATTTGTCTTGCATGAACTGAATGAAGAATTTCCATTTTAAGGTCTTTTCTGCTTACTTTTAGGTTTTGTTGATGTGACTTTGTGTGTCTCTGTGTTTGAGGCTACTTTGGGGACCTCATGCAGTAAGTTACAATGATGGAGCATGACAGTCAGAATAGCACACACTATTAGCTAGAGCTCAACTCTATTACAGTACTATGTTTGGTGACACAGAATCAAGAGACTCAAGGATACAAGGTCAAAGGTAGCAAAACATTACATTAATCTGTTCTGTTTGCAGGCACAAGTACGTCAGTCTTCAAGTATAATATAGTGTTGACTGTTTAATTATAAGAAAGAGTGTTAAGTGCTTTATTTAATGTAAAAAAACCTTTTTCTCTAAAAATAAAAAATAATTTGAAAACATCACATCATTTATCCTGGCACATATAAGTAGGAGTTATTTCCCCTTATTAATTCATTGTTTACTATTGGTTTTGTGGTGTAGTCAACCCACTCATAATAAATAAAATTTACGTGAAGGTGCAACAACATAAAGAAATCAAAAAGGAGAACTTGGTTTGTAAGTTTGACGTATATAAATTATTTAAAATATATACAGATGTATGGTTTCTTGAAAAAAGAACCTACATTTGTAACTGTACTGAAGTATCACAAATTGTGTTTATTCTAACTTAATTTATGCATACATAACTATAAACTAAGGAAAAAGTATTTTAGCTTTATTACAGGCATAATTCTTGATTTAAAGATTAGTTCATTTTGTAAACATTCAAGATAAGTATCAACTGGGGGATGGCAGCATGCATTTGTAAGTGAGTTTGGATAACATAACAAACCAGTTATATCTAAAAAATGAAGGCTAAACCATATTTTTGGTTACTTCAGGAAATTTCTGTAGTAGCCATGCTGAGTTGAAATGAGTTAAGTTGATAGAGTACTATAAATAATCCCATACACAAGACAGGTCTGCTACTTCACATGGGTGTTTCAAACAGTCCTCAGAGACTTTGAGGATGAAAACAGCAATATTTTATGCTTTTTACTCTTATTTAGGCTATTAACTTCCAATAGTTTCTTATATCTACAAACAGAGCAAACCTACCAGATGTACTTTAATTTTTCTACTGCAGTAAGATGTACTGATA
>VWZY01004793.1:68348-74486 GCA_013399075.1 Chloroceryle aenea
TTTTTTGTGGCACTTGCTTACAAGATATAGTCCCTCATCCTGCATTCAGAAAATGGTTTAACAGGTCTTGGTTTACCTACTAATTATATGGCTTCAGCCCTTTGTTTTGTTTGTATGTTTTTTTCCCACTTTCCCAGTTTTTGTATTTGTCACAGCTTTTATTTCATATTTGATTTTAAATTCCCGATGAAAAAAAATAAATGTTAAGTGGATTTGGATAAAATCTCACAAAATTCTACTAAAAAAGATATTTCCTGTTATAGTTAACATAAATGATGTTCTAGTTGGTGGCTGACAGTATAGAGGGTGGTTTGGAATCAGAATACCATTAGGTATTAAGTCAAGTGAATCTGGATTCTTGAAAAGTATACCTGTGCAGCTGCGCAGAAAACTATATTTCAAAACAAATAATAGAATCAGGGTTATTTGACACACTCTAGTTTCTGAAGATGTGTTGACTGATATTGATCATAAATGTTGTTCTCCTTCTCTCTCAGAAGAATCCGATATTTTAACTCTTCTTTTACTTAGACTAATCTTCAGTTAACCAGCCTACTCTTATCCATATTATCCCATTGACCACACAGTATATCAGCAGCTGGTTTGTAGTGGGACTTTGTCAATACTCATGTTCTTTCCCCACAAACTTTAAACCATTCACACTAACTCTTGAAATTCACTCTCAAGAAAGGCAGAACAATATTTCCCTCCCTCACAGGTCAAGAACAGTCAGTTTACAAAGTATTTTGTGGATAATGGAAAGGTATTTTATGCCTGGAAATACAGTAGAAATGAGCCATGTGAAAACCAAAAAAAAAATCTAAGTCATTTTTGTTACCCACAGCCTGGTCAATGTCCCAGTGAGGAAAATAGAGAGTATAAACCAAAAACCTTTAAGATCTAGTTTTTCTACAAGGAAGTATTCTCTATTGTCTTTAATTAAATTGTTTGTTAAGTTTGAGATGTTATTTATTTTTCATGGAACATATGCTTACCAGGCAAGCCTTCTCCTAGTCATCTCAATTTCAATTACTTGATTACTTTCATGAGAGAAGAATCCATATCAAATTTTATTTAATATAGGAAAGAAAATATCTTCTTTGTTTCAGTCTTGACGGTTTATATTTGTAGTTTGAAGGAGAGCAGCCAAGGTCAAATAGGTGGCTCTGCATCCACTGCATTAAAAAAAAAAAATGCCCCTGGACCTATCGGTAGCAATTTCTTAATAATTATAACAACCCAAGGATTGCTAGTCTTGGAACACAAAACACAGAAGCCTCAAACTAGAGACCTCTCAAGTCAACAAACTAAGCCCCTTCATTTGCTCAGCTTGTTGAGAAATCTTCATGATCCCCAAGGAGACAGAGCTAACCATCCAGTATTTCTTCGTGCAGGTCACGATTAGAAGAGATATATATTTTTAAATAGAACTTTAAAAAATGCTTAAAAAGAGGTGAAGTTTAAGCTAGAATGGGAGTGAAATATAAATAATGTTTATGTAAGGTAACAGAACAGTTTTTCATGTACTTGAAATACTATATGCAGTATATGCTCCCATATAAATCTTTTTTTTTTTTGCCAAAAAACATTAGGTTTTAATCATTAGGTATGTTATATGCTGCACATGATTCAGATCTCTGACACTGAAAAGGTAATAGCTAAGTGTTTGTAGGTCTATTCAGGCCAATATATGCATGTGTGTATATAAAACATATAAAGTAACCTTTTGGAAACTAAAGTTAGATGGATATAATTAAATATTATGAAATCAGGATTATCATATTGATACATTTATTTCATTTTCCCAATGTACAATATTTCCACTGGGAAGTAGGGAATCCTGTATCCATTTGAAATTTCTGAGTCACTTCCTTGATAGTATTTTCTCCCTAAAAATTTAAAACACTGTAATCGTTATTTTCTGATTCGACACTACTGAATTTAATAAGTAACTCAGTATGCAGCAACTAACACATCTCCATACGGGTTAGGCTGTTCGTGACAGAAATGGTAGACTGACTACATACAAGAACAGCCATACTACCAGAGTCCTCACTCAGAATTACATTCCATCACTTCAGGCTCACATGGCTTGAAGAGAGCTTGAGGGACTGAATTCCCTTATCACAGTTTTGAAATGAACCCAACTTAGCAATGACTTAAATCTGGTCTGACACAATACCTTATTTCATCCAAGAAAGTATAGTGAAATGGTTCAAACTTGATCTGATGGTAAGGTCAAACCCTACTTTTCTTGCACATACAGGAGCAGTATCACAATGCACCGATAACCTGCTGGCTCAAAATACCATTGCTACACTGTCAGAAGATGCCAACTTCTTGAAACTGAGTCAAACTACAGCTTCTGCTCTTCAAATCTTGGTATACATCCCCAGTCTTGAATTCCTTATCAAATATTGGAAGGGCTTTTAACACTTTTTGGAAGGGATATTTGGAATGTGAATTTTACTGCTTGCTGAGGCTGGTGCCTTAAATGATCATCTTCTCAGACTCTCACACTGCTGTGACATTTCACCTACCTCTCAGTGCTCAGGAATTATATTTGAGACAATATGACAAGAAAACAAGGAATATAAACTCAGCTTTCTTATGCTTATTAAGCACTTAAAAAACCCCAAACAGATAACTGAAAACAATAAAATCAGAATCACACTGTCTAATTTCACCTTTTGTTTTCAGCTATCATTCACCCTTTTAAGGTAAAAAGACCACTGGTCCCCACAGCTGATCCTGCATGCTGCTGCTTCGATAGCTCTTAGTATTGACCTTTGAATGAAATGTCAAATGCTGCCTGACCCTGCTGCATAGACTACAGAGTCCAGTTTATTTTAAGGAAGTCCAAGCTTCTGTAGTTACCCCACAAATATGCAACATAAACTCATTATGTGACACAGGTTAACATCCTACTTTGTCAGGATCTCAGCTTCTCTAAATCTCAACATTATGTTATATTCAGAAGCCATCAGAGCTGCTGATGTGATGTTGGGGTTTTTAACACTGCTTCTGAAGGTAGGATGCCACCCACTAAGACTACCACCAACCAGCAATCTAGGTTATTCTTGTCAAGGTCTCATGAAAATAATGACCAAACCTAACCCAGCTTCCACTGTGAGAAAATCATAACCTTGAGTTCAGTGTCTAATACTGGAATGAAATGTCAGCATACCCAGAAATATTGCAAAATTGTCATTACCGAAGGTAAATCTACTCAAACGATCATTGTCTATATGGGAATTCAGAAGCTAAAGCTTTGTGGCTTGCATGGTAAGGCTGTGGCTGTTAAAAATGAACTCTTATTAATTGATAGGGGCTTCAAAACGAAGATATATGGTATTTGAGATCCTGTTTTGATCTTTTTTACTTTCACACATGTGCCCTTCTGTATCCTGTGGATCTTCTATGTGGCTCGGTGGGTACATGCTCCACATGGTATTCTGCCTTTCTGATGTTAAAATACAGCACATAGGCTCTTACACATGGTGTAGGAGCCTCTCTTTGATGGACATATAATCAAGCAGGAATTTGAAATATGGCCAACACTTTGCTTTTATTTCTTGGCTATTGGACATAAGTGTGAATTTAGCCTGTAGAATTTATTCTTCTTTTATTGTACTAGATAAATTGAAATAAGTGAGAAAATCCCTCTTCTTAATTTTCTTTCTACTGCAGTCGGTTCCACAAGGTGTGGTTTGAGCTATCAGTACTTATACATATATGATATGATAGCATTGTCAATACAAGACTCTTTTAGGAATTATTTTATTGTCATGAAAGAACTGATGTGTGTTTTCTTTCCTTTTTCCTTTTAGTTTTACCAATCAATGCCATTACACCCACTGGTTTTCTTCCACATGAGCACACTTTCTTTAACTCCCAGGTGTCACTCATTTCAGGCTGCACATTAAAATACTTGTCCTGCAATAAAATATTTCAAAAAGCCTTCTCTATCGAGGCAGTTTCCACTATTATTTGTCTGCAGATGTTTGTGAGCAGTTCTTCTAATCACCTATTTTATTTAGATACCATATATTATTGGTTCATATATTAAGATTTTATGTACATACATTATATTATACAAACCTACCTATATTCTATTTAAAAATATATTAAAAATTATTTTGATCAAGTATGTTTATTATTTTTACTTTATTTATAGTTTTCTTTTTAATTGAAATAATCTTTGCTTGCAGATTATCCTCAATAATTAAGCTTTTTAAAATTCAGCAATAAATATCGCCGAGTGTTAGAATTCAACAAGAATAGCTCACTACTATAGCATTAATGCAGTTTTGTTTACTGTGAAAGCAAACCACCATTTAGTTATTCCACTCGGTTATTCTGCAAATTACAAAAGGATATTTCCATCTTAGAGGGAAGTTAAGTATGAAGACTTTGTTTTTCTTATAAAATGCAATGGAAAGATAATATATATACATATGAAAAAGTTTAATTGTTTTGCAGTATTAAAATATTATTCTAACTGCATGAAATAATAATCCAACAAAGAGAATGAAAACATTGACAATTGAAAGAAAACCACCAAAAACCTCTATTGAACAAAGTATTTTAGCTGGATTCCTTCCCCCTGCCCTCTCATCAATAGTCAATTCGCTTGTTCCAGATCTACATGAGGTCACTCAAATGGCCTTGACTCCTTTTGCAAATTCTTATCACCCAAAAGAATTTAAGCAGAACTCATGTTCTGGCTTTAAATGCACAAGGTCATAAGGTTCTTCTGAGGGAGAAATTTTACAGTTTCTGTAACACTGCAGTTCATCTTATGCTGCCATTGATCACCAAAAAATTAATACATCGAATCTGTTATCCAAAAAATAATTCCTTGAGCAAATCAACAAGAATCTTAACAAAAATCTAGCCCTCAAATAATTTGTATAAAATGTCACAGTATCAGCTTTTCAAAAAGCAGACTGATTAAATATCAGTATCTGATTTGCAAGCATCGTGAATTTCATAGTGCTATTGCTTCTGTAATGTGATCTTGCAGATCTGAACTGTGGTGCATTGGTGACTCTCGCCACAACAAGCAAGCCCAGCATCCAACTACTGTCCTCTTATGCTCCAGAACTGCTGTCGGTTTATGCCTGGTTTGGTTTTGATGGCCTTTGTCTAACTTGCGCTATCACCTCCAGTCCTTGCTCTGTTTAACCCTTCTTTAAGCTATTTTCCATGCATTCAAGACCCGTATCTGATACATTGACCATGCCAGAATTATAGCCTGTCCCACACTATTTCAGAAACACAGACTGGTTAATTTATCACTACCATGAAGTCAGATTCTCTCTTACAAGTACCCATCAAGGACAATTCACCAGCTACTATCTGCTTTTCTAACTCAGACAAAACAAGACCATTGTAAAAATATCTCTTTTTAAATTCAAAATATGATGTAATTTTTTAGTCTTTTTATTAAATAATAGAAATAACACTGAAATAAAATTGTTTGGATTAGCAAAGGTCTATACTAAGACAAAAAAGTCCTCTTGCTTTTTTAGTTTTGTTTATGGAAGAATACATCTTAACATGAAAAGGTAACTAATCATACCAAATCAAGTCTGATCTCCAGAAAATAAAAATTAAACAAAGCGAGAAAATACTGAAGATGACTTAGGCAGTTTGCTGATAACTAAAATTAATAAACTTTTGGCTAGTAAGTATAAAGCATACATAGTATTTCAAGAAAGCATACATAGTATTTCAAGAAAAAAAAAAAAAAAAAGTTGTTTTCTAGAGGGATATCACAAAGTACCAAATAGAATCATAGAATCATCATGGTTGGAAGGGACCTTAAAGACCATCTAGTTTCAACCCCCTGCCATGGGCAGGGACACCTCCCACTAGATCAGGTTGCTCAGAGCCCCATCTAGCCTGGACTTAAAAACTTACAGGAATGGGGATTCCAGAACCTCTCTGGGCAACCTGTTCCAGTGTCTCACCACCCTCATGGTGAAGAACTTCTTCCTAACATTCAATCTGAATTGACCCATCTCTAGTTTTAATCCATTTCCTCTAGTCCTACCACTACCCAACATCCTAAAAAGTCCCTCAATAGCTTTTTTGCAGGACCCCTTAAGATACTGGAAGGCCACAATAAGGTCT
>VWZY01004793.1:74528-108072 GCA_013399075.1 Chloroceryle aenea
CCAGACTGAACCCCAACTCTCTCAGTCTGTCTTCATAAGAGAGATGCTCCAGCCTTCTGATCATCCTCGTGACCCTTCTCTGGATACGTTCCAGTGCATCCCTATCTTTCTTGTAGTAGGGGCTCCAGAACTGAATGCAGTACTCCAGGTGGGACCTCACAAGGGTGGAGTAGAAGGGGAGAATCACCTCCCTCAACCTGCTGGTCACGCTTCTCTTGATGCATATTTCTGATTGGCTTGGATGATTGGTTTTCTGGGCTGCAAGAGTACACTGATGGCTCATGCCGAGTTTCTCATTCACTAGTACCCCCAAGTCCTTTTCTTNTTGGTTCATCCTTCTTTCTCTTTTTGAATATGGGGATTATGTTCCCCCTTTTCCAGTCAGCAGGGACTTCACCAGGCTGCCATGACTTTTGGAATATGATAGAGAGTGGTTTAGCAACCTTATCCACCAGTTCCCAGTGCGTCCCGTTACACCTTTCCCATTATAGCACCTTTTCTTGTTGGTTCCTCTACCATTTGGAGAAGAAAGTTCATCTATGCATTACAGGAACATCCTGGATTGCTGGTGCCTTGCTGTGCTGTCCCTCCAGCAGATGTCAGGGTGGTTGAAATCCCCGATGAAGACCAGGGCCTGAGAATGCGAAGCCACTTCTGCCTGCCTATAGAGGGCCTCATCTGCTTGACTTTGCTGGTCAGGTGGCCTGTAGCAGACCCCTCCTGTAACACCACCTTCCCCTGTCTTCCCTTTAATCTTAACCCATATGCTCTCAACTAGCTCATCATCTTTCCCCATATGGAGTACCATTAATTCTAGGTGGTCACTGATGTATAGGGCAACACCTCCTCCCCTACTTGTCCTTCCTAAAGAGTTTGAATCCATCTCTTCCTACATTCCAGTTATGGGAATCATCCCACCAGCTTTTAGCAAGAGCCACTATGTCATGGCTTTCCATGAGCACAGTGACCATTAATTCATCCTGTTTATTGCCTAAGCTGCATGCATTCGTGTACAGGCACTTCATCTGGGCTGGTCATGTCCTGGTGCCCTGGTGCATCGTCCCTGGCTTGTCTCAGGGCAACTAGTTGAGAGACCTTACTAAGACTCCATCCCTCTGCCCCTGAAGTGCTTCCCCACTGTTTGTCACACCCCTTCCCCCTTCAAATCTATTTTAAAGCCCTATCAATAAATAATATCCAAATAATATCAAAAATAATTTAAAAAATATCAAAAGAGAGACCACATCACGTGTTTTTAACTCTCACTTCATCTAGAAAAGGGTTAGTCTTCACTCTCTGTTTATATAGGATTATAGGAACTGCACTGTAAATGTGAAACAAGAGTGCAAAGATTGAATTGAAACCCTTATTCCTAAATAAACTGAAGGGGTATTGAAGTATTGAAGGTTTTCTTAGTTCCTCCTTGTGAATAAACTGACCAAATTAATGAGTAGCAACTGTGAGATGCTAAGGAGTAATCATATATTGTATTACTCAAAGATGACCTCAGAAAAGGCTTTCTTGTGAAAGTGATGAAGTCATAAACCCACAATAGCCAATATTAGAGTATCACCTGTAGAAGAACGCATATATCGTGATTATTCCCATTCCTCTGCACTAAGATCTGCTTAACCCACTGTTTAAGCCATAAGTGTATGTGAAATTGAACATTTCCTTCAAAATACTCTTGAGAACACTAAAAAAAACCAAACAAAAATATTAGGACACATGAAAATAAATTGCATAGCTAATGATTGCTGAATGCTTTGCCTTAGTCACCAAGCAAAAAGGAGGTCCTTCCTGAACAAAGCAGGCATGTCAGGGAGGCAGGAGAACCCACCTTCAGTGGAGTTGTTCCTATTCTTGTCCACTGTTCAGGACACCAGCATGCTTTTAGCTCCTCAGTGCCATTTTGGAGAGATGATACCATATAGTCTTATTTTTTTCTGAAAGAGCATTCCTCAAAACACTCCCAAGCAAATTCTCACATAGTAAAATAGGTCTATTTTCTGAGTTATGAAAACAGCTATAATATGTGATTCTATATAGTCAGGGACATATTAGCCCTAAGAGAGTGGAGGGATAAGAATGGATTTGAATTGTGAATGTCTCTTTACAGCCTCTGCCCTAAAATAACACTCCTACTTTTTTTGTATCTACAGCAAAAGCCACTTCTGTGTGGGTGAATAAGGTGCATTCCTGAAAACAATCATTTCAGGAGCTTGTTTTTTATCTTACTGATGGCTAGGGTTACACTGCAGATTGAACTGTAAAATATTCCTTCACTGCTCCCTCGCTTCAGTGAGACAGAATGTTTAATCCATATCAAAGACATTCCACATGAAGAATATTCACGGACAATGCTAGATTTACAAAGAAATCTGCATATATTTCTATTTTTTTGAGAAACAATATATCATCGTGTAGTTACGTCTAATAAATTCTTAGCCCAGCAGTCTGTCTGAAGTAGCAAACATCTACCAGAAATATTTTCCAGTCTCTCTCTATTTTGAATTCAAAAAGCATTCACAACAGTATGATTTTTTGCAACTTCTTGAACTTACAAGTTAGTGAAAATCATCATTTTTACATTTTAAAAAGGTGCTATAGAATCCCTATTAAAACTATAAGAACAACAACAGTTTTTATGTTGTGCCCTATCCAGCTGACACTGTCCTTTCAGAAAGCCAATGACTTGTTAGTACCTCTAGCAGGAGTGTGAACAGATGCGTCCCTGACAGGCGATGGATGGTCAGGGTCCATCTGGCCAGTGCAGCTTGGACAGAAATGATGTATACAGCTTCATCAGCGAATGACTGTCATCAATCCTGTGCCATGGATAGCGTAAATGACAGCTACACTGCAGCTGAGGCCCAGGTGTGAGAAAGAAGGAGCTGATTTAAGAATGCTGGGTAATCAGGAATATATAGTCTCCTGGACTTTAATTTGTATCTTTAACCTCCTATAAATATCCCTGTATACTGTAGGAGGTATGTGTTTTTAAAGAGTCTGATCATGAAATTAGCTTCAGAATGACAGCCATTCTTTGCTCTCCTTTAGCTGCTGATTACTCCCCATTCCCAGTATACATTAACAAATGCATGCTGAGCTTTGGCCAGTGTACTGTGGGCTCCACAATTTAATTATTACCTTATTGATTTTTCATGTATTTCAATTTTATTTTCTTCAAGTCACAGTGACTGTCCTATTGGTGGCAATGTTTGTTTTCTCTTTCCAAGATTTCCTTGTAGAATTTATTTTGAATTCAAGGATTATTTTTTTAACCCATCAGGAACTCATATTTGCTTAGCCTGACAGTTAATAGACAGGCAGATGCACAATCCCCTAAAATGAAATGGAACATTATGGTTAAAGCTAGATATAAACAGGAAACAATAATGCAGTGACCACTGGTAATCCCTAACTAAAGGTACCTCTGTTTTTTAAATAGTCCCTTTTTAGCATGCATCAAAGAGCATGCATAATTTGCATCTATTAGCATTTTATTATTTCGTAGCATTGGGGATGGGAAAATGGACACAATTATTATATCCTCACAGGGTATTTCTTTACTTATAACTATTTCAAAATAAATTGCTTTTCCTCACCATTGGATCATAAGAACAGTGATTTAAAAGCACAGGAAGTTCTGATTGGTATATATAAGGATATGACTCAGTTTTTCCAGTACACAGAAATATGTTCATTGTCATAATCTATAACCATATTCTCTTAACAAGTAATTAATTGCCAAGGGCTACATTTTGACCAGACAGAGGTGTGTTGCATGCCCAGAGCATGACTTATATGCGCACATCATACTACATATATACACACATACTGTGTGCACAGTTTGCCTATGAGCACATCAAAAAATCCCACTTTTCCAATGTATAGTCCATGCTTGCAGACGTAAAGCTTACTGTATATTTCTTTTAGACCAAAATTTGAAAAACACCACACATCACTCTAGCTCTAGGTAAAGAAGTTTTAGGAAAGCATAACATAAATTCTGGTGGCATTATCATCCTGGGGAGTGATATGGGACGGTACTCCCCATTCCAGACACAGAACTCAGTTAATATGCAACATACGCAGCAGAGAGGCCTTAACACGAACTTTGTGGAGAAGGGTGCAACAGGACACATTAATTGCAGGTTACAAGGAGTGTGATCAATTTTCATCTCCAAGTGCTGACTTTTGCTGGTTCTTCTTCAAGTTCCTGGAACAGAAGTGGAGTATAAGGGCAAAAGAGAAAAGCAGAGATGCCTCAAGAATAGGGCATCCTGGTCCAGCTTCTTTTCCATCCAGAGCAGATGAATTAGGTTTGGCTTGGGAAGAAACCCCATTTTCTTGTGCCTGTGTCCATGTGTTTATATAGAGAGATTTAAATGTTTGAGTGCATGTGTATATGTTTGTGTGTGTGAAACCACTTAATACGGATCTGTATGTGTATTTCTGTGAATAGTCATATTCTGAAAATGTTTCCATCCAATATCATTGAAAATTTAAGAAAAAGGATTATTTTAAAGAAATGAATTTAAAAATTCCTTGAAAACAAATTCTTCTTCTGGGCAACATGGAAATTTATAGCCTCCGGGCAGAAAATTTAATTGATAAAAAAACCCATCCAAGTAAGCAGATGAAGTCTTTGTCATCTGGATTTTCCTGAAGAAAATCTATTTACTCCAAGAGTTTCTTTCAGGAAAAACAAAGCAAAACAAAACAAAACACACAGTTTTGTAAAAAGGAAACTTTTAATCAGAATACCAACGTAATAAAACCCCCTGAGAAGTCTACACAAAGATAATATTACAGGTTTCTATGAAACTGACATGAGCTGTGCCTACACAGACTATGGGCTTTAAGTGGTTTAGGGAGAGATTTTCAAAAAGCACATGTGGAATTTAGTGTGGGTGATCTACAGAAAGTCTTTGTAATTTGTGCTCTGAAATTCTGGGGCATTTGAAAAAAATCTCCACTTTAATATTTTATAGGGCCATGGTTTAACCTTTAGAGTATGAATAGACCCCCCCATCTGTGTAGGCTTACTTGTTATCCAGTAGCGCAGGTCAGTACCAATCAGATCAATACACCCCCAGGAGAAGATGGAAGTGGATGAGGGCCATTGAACACTGAGCATTTACCCCAATGAATCACAATTACGGGAACACCTGTGCTAACAAACTATGTCCTGATCCATTGGGAAAATGTGCTCAGTAGCCCTCAGAATTTCTCATTTATTATCACCGGTGGGTTGGCCTCCAGTTGCATATTACATTACACTGTAAAATTTAGGACAGTGGTTCAACATCTCTTAGGATGACTAAGCTTTCATAGGGCTTCTTCCTGCTTCTGTATATGTATTTTAGCATCTTCAAGGTACTGTTGGAGGCTCTTAATTCATACATCTCAGTTTCAAATAGCAACAGACAAGTTTGAGGAACAGAGTTTCAGAAGGTTTCATGCAAAAGCATGCTTACACTGGGAGAGGTGTACATTTGTTCAAGAACTCTGTTAGTCAGCTTTGGTTATATATCACATAACAGAGAGAAAGAGAAAACAGAATGCCCTAAAGCAACAGAGGGAGCAAAAATTAGGAAAAATAACCATACAATAATCAAAAATACCTCCCTTGCACACTGCTACAACAGTATCTGCTATTATAGGTATGGAACAGCTTTTTTATTTCTCTGTCATTACAGTAAATTATCTACCCAAACTGAAAGGGTAGGGAGCATCGTAAGGAGGAATTTCCACAGGTTAGACTGCCAGGAAATAAGAGTTAGGATCATCACTGCCTTACAAACATCTCTAAAGGCAAAGATATATTAATAAATCTCAAGTTTCTTAGCTTCTGTGCTATCATAATATTGAAACAACATCTGTGATACGTTTTGCCATATATGTCAGGAAACTAATAAATGCCTCACTGAACAATGGAACCTTGCAATCACATGGAAGCCAGAATGCTTCCAAACTCTCCCTGTGAAATTTAGCAGAAAATATTGGTTGTACACAGCTGGCAGAGCTATGTCTTATATTTTTTTACATATATTTCACAGTGAAAAAGCATCAGAGTAGAAGGTCATGCTACACAACTGAGAGGAAACTGTCCAGCAAGCTTAGTTCTGGCTTCAGAAGTAGCCATTATGCTTTTAACATCATGCTGGGAAATGGCTATTTGTTGATTAGGACAGATGAAGATCTGGGTATGTTCTCTTTTTCTGTCTCAAAATCTTGTATAGGGAAAAGCTGAGACTTTGCACATATGTTCAGGATTTCTGTCTGTATGCCCTTCAGTCTTGTTAAAAGAGCATCTGCTTTACCTCTGACTAAGCTGTGGCACATCTGAAAATCCCAGGTACGTCTGCTGTGTATCCATAAGCCATTTTAGTGAACGACATACCCAGCAAGCTGACACACCAAAGATACCACAGCACCTAGGCTCTCTATGCTGATGATGAGGAAAACTAAAATATCCAACATATAAAGTCATCTGTGAAGTTTTATTGTGCTAGGGGTATTTCACCACCCAGGCACAATTCAACACATTTTGTCCATATTTATTTAGTCATAAATATGGAAGGAGTAAGTAAGGAATACTGAATAACACAAAACAACCATACCTTATAGTCAGAAGAAAGATAAGGAGAAGTAAGGGAGAGGTGGGAAGGAAGATGATGTGAAGAAAGGAAAAGAGTGAAGCAGCTGTAGAAACTCTTCACCTTCTGTAAAGAGCATACATGACAAAGCGTTTTAGGGGGAAATGAGCACTAAGCCATTTTTACATGCTACATATTAGTACTTCTCTGGATTCCAATTTGGATTTGACCACAACTATAAAGTTATTCAGATGAGTTACCCTTTCTGTGTTATTTACCTGTGAAAAAGAAAATCATGAATTTTGGGCTCATGAAAGAAGCAGGTATTTATTCTGTCTACAAAAAAACAAACAAACAACAACAAAAAAAGAGCAAATAACCAACCAAAGATTTGATTACTTCTGGATCTCTCTTTGATTTCTCCTACAGCTACTCTTTTCCCAGGGTTGTGTCTCTGGCAGTTAGGTGGGACCCATTGCTACTAACCTCGTATCTCCCCAAACCAGACAATATTTAACAAATATCCTGTTCAAATCTCATCAGGTCTTCCAAGGCAAAGTATCATGCACTACTGAACAAATAAATTAAAAGAAGGCCAAGTCCACAAATACAGTGTACACTTGTTAGCATCGATACTGCCTTTTCAGTCATCACACTAGCCTGTGAACCAGTGCTGGACAAAGTGAAAAAGGACATAGTAAAGCACATTCTTACTAGGACTGATTTACAGCACTGTGCGAGAATTGCGGAGGGAATGTTGAGTCCACGATATTTGTAATTTTTAAACTAATTTTCCTTTGGCAATAATTGTGCAGTCAAGATTTTATTTATCTCCAGTGCACCTTAAAACTCCTTTGATGCTTTTTTGCTATTCTGGTTTTGGGACTTACTTGACTGGAAACCACTAAGCATGCTTAACTGTGCCACATATTTTTCCTTCTGATTAAAATTCAGGCTGGCACAAGCAGAGACTGATGGCCTCTGAGTTTATAGATTGACCAGGGCACCTGCCGTGCAAGCATCTTTGTGCTGCCCCATCACTGAATTTCATTCTGACCTTGAAGCATCAACACTTGATAAAGCTGAAAGTTAGTTTCTATTTCTATTTCCAGCCCTGTTTTTCAGTATCCCTCAACAGACTGTCAATTGTACTCTGACATAATGGTGCCTGCTTCTTGTAGGTTGTAGCTCTCAAAAGATAGTGAAGTTGATGCTTTCATTTACAGATTTTTGTAGTTTTCTGCATGATACCAATTTTAAATACTTTAAAATAAATTATAGTAATATGGCCAGGAATGCATCTACTGATGACATCTTGAATCTCCAGTAATTGTGCTGGAGACCTAAGACTGTACCTGGACCTTTTGGTACCTGCCAAGGTTTTTTTAGTTAAAGTTCTGTTCAACCTAGTTCATAAGCAATAGCTGGCAGTGAAGTTTCCTCAGGAAATGAGCACTTTCTGAAATGTCTCTTACAGAACAACAGCTGTAGATACAGTTCAGAACGAATACCAGCTTTACTCAGTACAAATCTTCCAAGCCCTTCTCCACTGTAGATCAAAACTAATACAGAAATCAGAAAAAATAATGTATCTCAATTAATTGCTCTTTTCTGTCTGTAATCAGGCATAACTCAAGTAGCTGGAAACTAATGTATCTGTAACTCTGTGCAAAAGAGAATCACATTTTACAACAGTGGGGATTTAGAAAATTTTATCCTGAAACTGATAACTCTAAGAACATAAACATGCACATAGAGATCTTACTCAGGTAACAATGAAGACCACACTTGCTAAAGCATATATGGAAACCTTTCCAGAGCACAAATACAATAAACTGATGCAACTACTAGAATTAGAGCCCTGAATTGTGGGTTTTTTTAGCATCTGAAATATATGCAAAACCAGCAAGTACTTCACTCTGAGTAATGTTCATGACGTCCCATCAATATGAAGATAGCTTTCTAGAATGGCTTATACATAAAGTAGAGCAATAGCTACCGCTAAAAAACACACCAAACATCTGAAGACAAGCCATCAAAAGCAAGGAAATTCTGATTTCCAGTTGAGGCCTGTGACATTTACAGGCTATACAAGAATACATGGGATGTTTTACAGCATTGCGCATCATTATTGTGGAAGTCATTGTTTCCCTCATTAGTGCTCTAGATCTGTACATTACTTCCATTGCGGGTCATGACCTCCATGCTGACAGTCCATCCTTAACTCACCCTTTTGTGCCTAGGTATTGTAGCAAATTTGCTACAGTACGTGACATCTCACACTTGAATTTTCTGCAATATTTGAAGACACGTATCCCATTCAAATGCACTACTTATCAACTCAGAGGTTTTCAGGAAATCATTAAGAAGATACAGGACACAGATATAAAGTAGAATTAGATATAATTTCATTTGTAAGTGTTGTATTTTATTACAATATTTAAGCTGCGGTTCTTTGTAGAGCTGTTAATCTGATGTGATAGAATGATCTGTAAATCATGCAGCCTAGTTAAAATATTCCTAAAATGATTTTAGAGTTCAATTATCTTTTCCAAATAAATACATTTAGTCACTAGCAATAGGAAAAATGATAAATATTTCCATGCTCATTGTCCTCATTTCTTTTAGTATCGATTAGAAGCATTACTTAGTATGTTGCAAACATGTTAGCCTTTCATTTTTAATGCAATTGAAGATAAATGACTAAAAGTTAACAGTGATTCTGGACTCCTGAAAAACTGTGACTGACACAGTATCATCCTGTAATGAAGCATTATATATGCAGACATTGACATGGCAGAGCCATTATGATAGATCATATCAATTCATAATTTAGCTTCATAAATTTGTAGAATTACTGACACAATATCTTTCAATGGCACTACCTTTTCTACAATGCCAATCTACGGGACTGGTCTTTGCAATGAGGACTTTGAAGTATAACCTGAAAGGATGTAACATGTGGAGAAAAGAGAATATTCACATTGTAATAAGTCACCTTCTGTTTTAGTATCAGAAAAACAGTGCTAAAACCAGGGAAATAAATTAATTAGGTATTCCACATTGTTTCCTTGTTCAGGAAATTGCTCAGAACTTTCCAAACTATGAGAAATTGTTTGATTAAACCAGAAAAAAATACAAAACTCAGTTTTATGGTCAGATAGAGAAAGAATATAACTAACCGACTAGAGCGTTTTGAAGCATTTTCCTTCAGGTTCTTTTCTTTTCTTTTCTTGTGGACTTGCTTTATGAAATCAGATTTTGAGGTTTTGTTTGTAATGTGGAAATAAACTTTTTTAATAACTTAATGCACAACTGATGTTAGAACCCAGGAAAATGAGGGCAAAACCAGAGAACCACACAAACACACCTGGTGAAGTCAGCTGCTTTGCCACACCTTGGAGAGCATCTTGTCTCTAATACCGATATGTAAACTAGTAAGGATTTGATCCAAACCACAGATTTCCAAACGCTCTAAATTTTGCAGATATGTATAAAAAGGGTTTCATTTTGTGTGTCCTAGTTCTCTTGGCTACTATCATGATATTCAAATTAAATGTTCAACAACATTTCTAATACTTCAGTTACATGCATTAGTTTTAGTTTCCACTCTTGCTCCTGTACTTAAAATCAGATTAATAACTGAAGGAGAGGATGCTTACCACATATAAACAAATCAATTGGCTGATCTCAAAAGACAGAAGACAACAAGCTGATTCACCCCAATTGAGGGTATGTACATTTGAATTTTACTTGTGCAATTAACTTATTTTTAAATTGAGACAAAAGGTACCTTTTAAATTAATCTAAACCACTGCTATGCACACAGGATAAATGGAGACTATACTGATATACATACCTTATGCAAAAAAGCCCAACCTTAAAACATATTGTGTGGGCTGAGAAATTTATATTGACTTCTGGTGCTTCAAGAATTTTATAAAGGAATTATAAAACCCTCAAAAAAGGGGTTTATAAAGGAACCTCTAATATACCTTTATCTATAATGTCACGGCTGGAGGCTACTATAATAATCCTTTTGCTTTCATGGGGCCATCTGGAGGCCTATTAAAACTAGTAGCTAGAACAGACTCCCAAGTGTGTTGAGTTTGCCAGTTCCCACTAAGTCACTAAAACCAGTGAGTTAGACCTGCTATAGGGTGAAGTGGCTGCCACAGAGAGAAGACAGCTTGAACTCTAACCTTTTGCACTGTGGATATGTTGTGTACTGATTTTGATACATACACTTAAATTGTGCAAAACACGTAGCCCTAGGCCTGCTGTGCACCTCTGGAGTTGTATACCAAGATGGAAGAGGCTAGGCAAAGTGAGAATGGAAACACTGCAAATTTAACAAAGTATTACATTTCAAGTAAGAAGTAATCTATTCTGATTTTTACAGAGAGTAACAATAAAATGCTAACAATTTTGCAAAAGGTTACTTTTCTTGCTCAAATACAAACACAGAAATTATATAACATTTATTTAGTGGTGAGAGTCCTTAGGAAAAATATAATGAATATATTTTAATATGCAAATTTTGCAGTATAGTTTGGTTTCTCTCTGTTTCTTATTCAATTAAGATTAAATTAGTATCAATGCTGTCAGTAGAACATTTTGAGTCAATGAGGACAGGGTATCATTTGCCCAAAATTAAGTCCTTCCCATACATTCATTACTGATCTTATTCATTAATATAGTTGCATTCTATTATAATCTTATACATTTAAAATAAATAAATAATAAAAGAAAGCAAAATAAAATGAAGGTGCTATCTGAAACCACACTAGAACTCAGATGTAGGACCAAATAAGATGCATTAATTGCTTTACTGCTTCAATGCAAAGCCACTCTTAAAACATAATTCCTTAATGAAGTCCGTTAATTTGTTCATGGCAGTACACAAGCTGTTCAAAATGACACAGAATTGCACTCTGTTTTCTAACCCCTGCAGTTTCTTCTGTTAGTCACTCTGTCTTGTGTTGTTATCCCATGGATAGTAATTATTTTATAGTGGCTGTAATTAGGAGAGAATTAGGCTTGGTAAACAAAACCTGCCTTCTCCTGTTAATAGCTAAGGATAATAAATTTAGCTCTGACATTCACTATATTTGGACAAGGTTTGGCCTTCTTCCAGTTTTCCCAATAAGAACTTTATTATATAATTATGCCTTGGAGGGGCTCATATTACAAGGTAATTTTTTTTTTTGTTAAGACACATATTGCATGGCTTCCAGCCAGTAAATGATATACTGTAATATATGCCTCCAATAAATGTTTTAAACAAAATCTCTCTAAGCAATATCCTGCTGGAGCTGCACATTGCAATTTGGCAGATATATTTACGGAGTTTTTCATAATGCAAATTATTCTTTTGCTCACATTGTCCAACATCGTAACAGGTGTTTAAAAAGAAGCCTAGGATTATTTTTATCAGCAAATGACATGGTTAGATTAATAACATATCATATCTCAGTAGCTTAAAGAGAATTTTCTTGCTTTTTATTTTGTGAGTAAAGTCACAGTTTTCTTGACATGAACACAAGTATAGCAAGTATCTTATTTTCTATTTTCAGCTTGAATTAAAAAACAACCCTTTGTTACTTCTTTCAGCCCACACACTAATGCATCATCTCCTACCCTCTCCTTTATTTTATCTCGTACCTTTTATGTAAAATACAATTTAAGTTGACACACAATAGCACAAAATGCTTTTCAAGGGGAGTCAATCATAGGCTAAACAGAAAAGGAAGGGCTTAAGGGGAAAAATATAAAGAAGTGAATGAGTGATTCGAGAGAAGGAAAGTGTTTCACTCATAAGGAGAAGCAGAGATAGGATCAAAACAGGTAGAAGGAAGTAAACAATTAAATTCTGAAAAAAATACAACAAAACCAACCAAATAAGAAAAGTACACTAATTTTAACTGTTCCTCCTGCTGTTGAGTTATCACTGCTAGCAAGATATAGGTAAATAAATAAATCATAATTGCATTCACAAAGTTTCATAAGAACTGTGCAGCAGAATTGGGTTTACACACTTGAAGACATAAACCAAGTCTACAGAGATTAAAAACTAGCGGAACACAAACAGAATCCAAATGTCATCTTTCCAGGCCATCTTTTCTGGTGAATAAACAGCATCTAGTACCTCATCAGTTTTCCCGAGTGATATTTAATGATAGAGGTTAAAGGGTGGCAGTTCCTCAACTGTAAAACCCACAAAGTTCAGATAGATAGTTCAAATGGTTTTGGTGTGAAACTGGTGTATTTTGTGTATTTTTGCTTCACTCATTTGAAGATACTCTCTTTCCTGAATACACACAGTTCAGTATTGATAATTCAGTACACTATCACCAAGGTAAGAGGAATCAAAAAGATCAAAAGAAGGGAACTGGGATATGTGCCAAGACAATGATATCTGCAAAAGCATGCTGAAGTGCTCTTGAATAGAATATGACCTATATATTAGCTTTAAAAATACTATGTTCCCATAGATGGCAGAAATTATGGTTCATCGTGATGCAAAAATTCAAATACTAAAAATGAAAGTATACCACTTCAGACATATACTTTAGATTATTAGGCATATCTTAGCACTGAAAAATTAAAGATCTTGATTTAAACTTCTCTGCACTAGAAGAACAGTGAATTAATTTGGCCCCAGGTAAGACATCTGAAAAACAAAACGGCAGCGACTAAGTACATCAACAGTCATTACAAACAGAAAAAGACCATTAGGGTCAGACAGTCCAGTCTTAGTTTATTTTAATTTCTTAATGTAGTACTGGCCATGACAATACTGTCCTCCATGTTCTCTCAAAAATATCGTTTTTAATTACCCAAACTAAAGAACTATCACTTTCTTTGTGAAACCAATGGCTAAGTATTCCTTCTTGTTTCAGGCATACCTTGGAGGATATACACTCCAAGTTTCTCTAGAAACTATCCTGTTATTTTACTGGTGTACATTAACTCTTCTAAACTTCTAAATTGTCCTTGTTCTTCTTATCTGACTTCCCAGAACTGCTTTAAAAGAAGGTCCACAGATTTGTCACAGCCCATGAGGCAGCAGGATACAAAGGAGCACCACTTGTATTGATTCACATGGAAGTGACAGGGGAACAGGCTTGAGACCCAGCTTTTTCATCAGGACAGTATAGACCAGTAGAGATTTCACAGGGTGAGCCTCTGTATAAAGGTGCTGTTGACAAAAAAGATTGGTCTCAAGCTCTCCCCAAGAGTTGGAGACTATCGTTTGATGAACATCAAGTGGCAAAGAAAATTTTACCACTGTCTTCCTCCCTCTAGTTTCTCTTCTTCCTCTCATCTCCTTTCTTTTCTCAAAAGGATTGATGAGGAAGAAAAGAACAATAAAGCTAAAAGCGCATGAAAGATACTCAAGCTATGTCCTTTCTGTTTCTGAGATGCAGTATGAGACATAAGAGCAGGAGTGACTCGTTTGTACATTATAGCATTGATTAAGATTTTCTTTTCCTGTCCCTTCTTAAGCTAACATGATGTCAGTGTCTGGAAGATATTACATGGCTCATAACTTTAAAATATCACATTAGAAGGGGGAGAAGGTGGGAAACAGACATAATTCTGTCCTACATTGAAAGCATACCTACCTGACAAGCGTTAAGGACCAATAAATGTGCATGTTGCCCTGTGATGTACAAGGTGATCATAATCAGACTTTGATATATGGCCAGTGAAAGCACATTCTAGCACCAAAGAACCTGCACCTAAAGTCTCTAGGAAGTGTCGTGATAACCCTCCAAATGTATTGTAACTTTGGTCAAAGATGAGGTGATGAAATAGCCAGTCTCTTCAGAAAAAAAAAAAAAAAAGAAGTCATGTCTTAATAAACAAACAACAACAACAAAAATCCATAAACTGTAAGGGTAAAAAATACAGATTATAAAGATGAACTAGGCTACTTCTCTCTCCTTCTTTCCCATTATGTTGCCTCCATACCTCTACTGTTGTAGTAAAAGGCAAGAAGCAGTTTAAATAATTATTTTGCAACTTCCAGTAAAAACAATTTACTGAAATCCCATCTTAGGGTACTTACTATCCTTGATTTGGGGGGAATATGGCCAGAACAGATGCTCAGAAATCTTCATTCAGGCCACCACAGCTGCACTTTACACTGAAAAGCTCTGAATTCAGTCCAAACTGTGCTCAGGGCCAAATTAAACCCTGGCCAGAGCCAGAGTGTAAATGGAACATGGACAATTTTACACACCTGTTGTAGCCATAACTGAGAGCATTGCTGACAGATCCAAGGATTAAGTATGCTTTGTTTCAAATGGGGTTTTAGAGTTTCGCTTTTTTGAAGGCTGAGGAAAGCAAGCTCAGAAAAGGGCTTACTGAGCAGCAGGGCACCAAATTTCCTTTTATCATTATTCTAAAATAAGGTAAGTGAAGACATGGTCATGAAGAATATCAGGCATTAAATAGCATCCCTGTGTGCAAATCAGAAGTGTAAATTTTGTTTTAGATAATGGCTGATAAAGGGAGATGGCTTGTTAGAACAAAAAAACCCCAACACTAAAAAAGATGATAGAGACACCTGATGGTATCCTTATGAGAAATATTAGGGAATAAAGACAGAATGTTTCATTTGAGAAGTATATCTATAATATGTGCCATAGCTCATTCTTTGCAACTGGTAAGCCCTCCTAAGAGAAGAACAACATGTCAAGTCAATAGTGTATATTCACTTTTTGGTTTCTACAGAACGTATGTCAGCTTTCCAGAAATTGTGAAACTCCATACACTAGTGGGAGAGGGTCTAAATAATAACAACTCTAATTCTTTGATTTAGGTAAAAGCCTTTCAGGCAACTGGCTTGGTGATACATACTTGGCTGGATGTCTGATGAAGATGGTCATTTATAAATGTGCAAAATCTCTCCAGCTCTACACTGGTCAGGTCACATTTAAAATAATTGCTTCTATTCCTGACCCATCTGTCTGTAAACACATAAGACTGACATCTTACTTTACTTGCAGTGCTCAATAGGCACTCCAACAAAGGATACTGACTAGCTTTTGGCAAGCCTATGTGATACCAAACAAGAGCACTGGTCTTGATGCTGATGTTGCATAGCTTGCAGGTGTAAAAGATGTTAGAGAATGTGATTCTATTCACTCACGGTAAGATTACTGTGTTAGAACTGAAAATGGAGTAAACAATTTCTGACTTGTTTAAGGCTAGTCAGTGTCTTTACCAATATCATAAAATGTGAGATTTACTACTACAGCTAGCTAGCAGAGATTCTTCTTTAGATCACATCATAGATGACTGGGGTTTTAGAAACAAAGGACAAAGCATAACTGTTAGACTGCTAACTCACAATCACTCAAAATACTTTGGTAAAATCATGGTGCCTGGGCCACACATTCAGCTTGCAGTAATAAAAACATATTGTTCCCTTTTACCTTGAAAAGCATTTCTATGCAGTTTACTGTAACAGTTCACAATTCTCTAGGAAAATAAATTACTTGTAGGGGTAGCAACTCAGGCAGAAGCATGCCTAAGACCAGCACTTTCTTTTCAAGCTTCTTAGTGATGTCAATACCCATGCCAAAGTGATAGAACTGAGAACTTTTAGAGGAAGAAAAGCATATTTGATATTGCATTGTACATCTTTATGCAGAGTAGTCCCTGAGCATAGGAAGGTCAATACAAGAAGAAAACCAGATTGTGTGAATACCGTTTTCTGACAACCTCCCAGACTGGTACTTAGGAGGATGTTTTCACTCAGCCATTTCTGTCCCTCTGCAAAGGTGAGCAAGATGCTGTTAATAACTAAGACTGCCACTGATGGTGGCAAGTCTAATTACAAGAAAAGCAAAGAAAGAAAGAAAGTAAGAAAGAAAGAAAAAAAAAACGAAACAGACAAAAAAAACAACCAAATGAAACAGAAAGAAAACTAAAATAAAATAATCATTAAAAAAAAAAAAAAGGCAATACAACAAGATAGGAAAAGGAAAGAAAAGGTTTATGGTTTTTATTCCCTGGATGTCAGTTCATTACCAGCCTGACACTATAACTTCAAGGGTCATTTCTCTACAGTCACTAAAATACCAAAGCAAAAGAAAAGCTGCGCATAAGCAGAAACAAAAGCAAAAACCCTAGATCATTACATTCTCAAAAGAATTTTTACATAAAAGTGGCCTTGTTAAAAAAAGCCCCTCTAACTCATACACTGTTAACTGCATTCCCCTGTTAATGAAAGAAAACACATGAAAGAAAGGAATGACTCATTTGAAAGACATTGGAAAGCAAGATTAGGTGAAAATATTTACTTTTTAAAAGTTTAACTGTTTTCTGGAGGGAAAAAAAAAAAAAGTGGTAGGATGGTGGCAGATAAATCCTTCTATGCTTTTTCAATACAAGTATAGATTTAGTATGGTTTCTAACTTTGGATTCCTAATGTTGACTGCCCACATATTTTCAACAACACTCTGTACATGTGGTTCAGGGCCATTTGTGGGACTCAGATGTGGAACTTCTTTAGTATTTCAGATTTCTAAAAGGATCAACATATGAGGTTCTCCTCTGTAAGCTGTGCAGCTCATTGGACAGATGCATATCATGTACAGATAGATGTTGGTACTTGCACATAAAGAGAATATCTACCCAGTTTTTGTGCAAAATACTCTCACTTATCAATTAAGCCAATTTACTTTATAGAATAGCCATCTAAGTCAATCCATTACTCTCCAAATATTCCAAAGATAATACAAGTAANACCATGTCATGATCACTGCAGCCAAGGCTGCCATTGACCACCACTGCTTCAACAAGGCCCTCCTTGTTGGTTAGTACAAGATCCAACAGCGCTCCTCTTCTAGTCGGTTTGTCCACCATTTGCATTAAGAAGTTATCATCAATGCACTGGAGGAACCTCCTAGACTGTGAAAGGCTGGCTGTGTGAGTCAACCAGCAGATATTTTCAACAACACTCTGTACATGTGGTTCAGGGCCATTTGTGGGACTCAGATGTGGAACTTCTTTAGTATTTCAGATTTCTAAAAGGATCAACATATGAGGTTCTCCTCTGTAAGCTGTGCAGCTCATTGGACAGATGCATATCATGTACAGATAGATGTTGGTACTTGCACATAAAGAGAATATCTACCCAGTTTTTGTGCAAAATACTCTCACTTATCAATTAAGCCAATTTACTTTATAGAATAGCCATCTAAGTCAATCCATTACTCTCCAAATATTCCAAAGATAATACAAGTAAAGTTTAGTCCAATAAGTGAAGTCTTGGACGGGCTAAATTCTTTCGGCAGCTATTTGGCTGAAAACAGTTCATGTCATAGAAATTTCCAGGTAGCTTCAAGGGTAGGAGAAAGTACTTTGATTACCAAGGGAGGAAAATACTTTAAATTCATTTCAAACAGAAGGTCAAAGCATAAGAATAGTTTGAACTATACACCCATGAACCAGCATGACAACACTCATGACAGACGTGAGTTTTATCTGCTGTAATACATTACTCCTTCATGAATAGCTATGGAAAAATGAGGTAAAACCAAAGCCCATCTTTGGCACACAGATCCTGTAAACTCAGACTGAAAAGAAAACCTCACAGATTTAAATACATGCCAACTGACTTCTGTAGGGCCACATGTAGTGAGACGACTCATTTCACCACTCAAGCGAGGCTGCGTTCCAGGCCAGCAACGTGCCTAGACCTTTTCTCCTGACCTTGAGCAGCAGCTTTTATGGAAAATCTCTTTAAGCATACAGAGACAATTTCATCTTATGTTTTGGGAAGATACAAGAAGATACTCAGATACAAGACTTCCTGGTTACTTTAATCCTTGCGAGAGAACAAAGAGCAAGATAAAATGGAACTTGGGGCTTGAACCAAAATCCTTTGAAATCAATTAGATGCTTTTCATTGATTTCAAGGAGTTGTGTATCAGACCCCCACTTCCTCAAGGCAGCAATAAGACACTTCGACAGAAGGTAGGGGTCCTCAGTTTCACCAGTCATCTGTTTTGTTCTTTCATTTTTTAGTGAAGCTCTTCATCCTCCTCTTGTTCTTATTTCTCAGCCAGGCAAGCGATAGAAGTGCATTCACTAGGCAGTAGAAGATCACCAGCATCCATCTTTCAAAAGAGACATACAACTGTGGCCACTCAGGCCCATTAAAGATCCCATGATACTTTTGCAAGAGCAAAAATAACAATGCCAGCATCTTGGCCAAACTCCAGACTCTTTAATTACATTCTGTCCATTTATATTCCCTCCTTAGTTTCAGCTGGAAAAATTAGTCACTACTTTCCACTATTTTATTAATCTTTTAGTGTGGAATTAATTATAACAAAAAGACTATGAGCATAAAATATTGGCACTTACAGCTATAATAACAGTATCACTGCTGTCCATAAATCCAAGAAAAAGCATCCCCCAAAAAACTTTATAACTATCTTCCATTTTTAAAAGAGAAAAGTCAAAACATGACTAAATGAAAAAAAAACCAACCCCAACCAAACCACCACCACCAAACACAATACCTAACAGAAAACAAAACCCAAACAATGCAGTAGCATTATGACTGACTTGTTCCCCACTACTACTCAAACATCAGGAGCTTCCTAAAAGTTTTGACCATTGGAAATGTTTATGAGACAGGTCTATAATGTCCAACTGTCTTGAGGAACTCTACCTAGACTCTTAGTAGATGAGTAGACTAGAAGGGCATACAGTAATTTTTTAGTTTCCCTACTTAAAATGATGTATCAGTCGATCCAAATATTCCAAAGGAAAAAAAAAAAAAAAAATGAAGGCCAGAGATTTCCCCGTAAATAGAGATTTTAGTAAACATCTTTGGAAGACTTCTGCTGTCTAAGCTATACATAGAGAACCGTAGGGGGTTTAATGTAGGTTTTAATGTAGGTTCACTATAAAAACCTGCTCTTTGCGATGGTTTACATTAGGTTACAATACCTGAGAGCCTAAATCATATCCTAAAATAACATTTATCCAAGTATTTGATTATGAGTAAATAAAGATGGTCCTTCTGTTCCTC
Organism: Chloroceryle aenea; assembly: GCA_013399075.1. Classification (NCBI taxonomy): domain Eukaryota; kingdom Metazoa; phylum Chordata; class Aves; order Coraciiformes; family Cerylidae; genus Chloroceryle; species Chloroceryle aenea. The sequence continues at coordinate 94,194 of VWZY01004793.1, forward strand.
AGGGACACTAAAAATCTAGATAACATCACAATTTGCCTTAAGAAAACAGAGACCTTAAACACCTTCCTTTCCATGGCATGGACTGTAACCTATCACAGAGGAGACGGTGGCATGAGAAGACTGATGTTCTCATCCAGGTGCTACATAGATTTGAGTAACAATCTGGGGTAAAGACGAAGCATAACTGCATCTCTGAGGAATACATCAAAAGAGGGTTTAACCATGAAAGCTTCCAACTCACTCTTCTAGCAGATGCGACTGTGATTAAAAAGGTTGTTGTTGGCAACAAGTAAAATGAAGAGCACTCTAGGGGGCCCAGAGTGCAAGTCCATTAACTTCATCAGCACTAGACTGAGTTCCCATCTCAGCACAGTCTTAGGAAACAGTGAAATTACATTTACCCATCCTAATTTGGCATTCACTGAAAATGTAAGGTGACAGGTAAAGAATTCATAGCTACAAATAAGATCATGTTGGTATCTTTCTGTGGAAATAATTTGGTCATTTGCAGATCATATTAGGTCAAGTCACACGTAATAATATAAAGTTACAGACTGGAGAGCTTCTGAGTGATGATACATGATAGGAGATTTTTTTATCAAGAGTCAAGAGATCTAAAAGGAGAAAGAAAAACTAGGGAGGATCTTGCAATAAATTCAACTGCCCAAAGAGCCATTATTGTTTAGTTAAGCTCAAGGTAATCTTTGTATTCCTTGGCACTATTTTACCTCTTGAGTGGAAGTGGCAAAGTTCCTCATTTGCTAAGACATCTAACAATGAAAAGCTGATATTTGGCAATACCTAGAAAGGAATAATTCATCAACAATAAGGAATAGCCTACATGTGTTCAGAAGCTTTTTCCTTCAGTCTTCATGATAGTTTTGAATGAAAAGCACTTTGAAAAGTAAAGTACTGATAGTATTATTGACATTATTTTCACTCTGACATAGCAATATTGTTTCTGTTGCTCAAATCATCCACAAAGTTCAACCACCTGGAAGGCATCATATCTGCAGTGTTTCTTATGTGACATCAAGAGGTAGACTGAGAAACTGAGCTTCTATTTTATTCTTGAATTCCTCATGATGGCATATGGCTGTTCTACATAAATAATGTTTATTAACGCGATGCCCACTCTACTACACATAGGCACCTTTTGCTTGAATCCCCGACATACCTGACTACATTCTTTGAGTTTCAGTGCTGGAATAAACATGAACAAATGATGACTGATGATTTCACTAGCTACAGAAAACGTCTGAATACTCTCTTTACTCCTAAGATTATACTGTTTAAAGCAGACAGCAATTTCAACGCAGATTTGCAAGAAAAAAAAATGGAAGTCTAATGTTCAATTCAGTGAACCAAAGTGGCAGTAGCTTTAATCAGGCAGTATATTTAGGATGCAGAAAGTAATTTTAAACAATATGGGAAAAAAAAAATCTCTTCACTAATCTGGCAAGGCTTTTTTTGAATGCCCAGAAAAATATCCTTGGTTTTTTTATGTTCTATTTTTCAGATGCTTTATCTGCCTAAGTTCTCAGGCTTTGCAAACACAGCTAACTGTCATCACTCTGGTGACAAGAATATTATTTTAAGTATTTAATCTCTCCCACAGCACATTTAATTGCTTTTACCTGTTGTTTGTGCAAGATGTACAGATGAAGCTGAAAGTGTGTTCAGGGACTTCAGTAAAACTCTTTATTACACAAGGCACAGTTGAATGCATGAATTAAACAAATAAATACACTTCTTAGTCTAATCTTCTACAGTTATCTCCATCCTGTAACAAGGAAAGACCAAATTATGTTTAGGCAAATGTGTGACCTTTCATTACACGTACTATTAATATTAACCACAGGGAAACAGTTGGCGCCCTCTTGATCCCTGGTACTGTTTTTGGGTTTTTTTCAGCAATTAATTATCCTTGAAAATTTGCATGGTATATGAAAAACTGCTTGAATTCATTAAAAAAAATGTTCTTTGCAAAGGATGTCTCAAAATTCATCATATCCCGTCCTATAGGTCCAGATTAAAGAGCTTATAACGAATACCCCTCCATGGGTTATCCAAACAAGATATCTCTACTATCAAATCTAGCTAATAGGTTATAGACAGAGAAAATAAAATGTAGAATTTTAATCTAATTTGTGACTCTACATAATTATGAATAATTGAATTAAACTAAAAGAAGAAAATTCCAAATGAATGATAGAGTGTAGATCAATTCCCAAGTAGAACAGTACACACCCAGTGGCTTAACACAAATTAAATCTTAGCGGTAGAAAACCTCTAAAAAAGTTAAGTCTTCTGGCAAGAAATAGTGCTGATGAACTAGCATCTCCTATGAGCTGATGATTAATTGCCAAAAAAAAAGCCCTTTACATACTAATAACTTTTTTGGATTCTCTTGAAATGGGCTTGCCTATTGAAAACAGACATTTTCAATGCCATAAATAAATAAATAATTGGTCCTTACCAATGAAAGTATATTTCATAATTAAAACACCAGCTATAGCCTCATTTCTAGTTTGGGGGTCAGCCCGAATGACACAAGTGTCCATTTCTGGCTGGATTATCTGCAAATACGTAATTGGAGTGTAAATTATTTTCACTATATAAATAGCTCCTGATGATATCACAATTTGTAAATAGTGCAGTTTGTTTTCCCAGAAGCAGCTTTGTGCTAGCTGACAGCTCTGAAAAGTTTTTGCATTTGATTATGCTATTTCCCTCTTTGTAGCCCCATAGGAAATCATATGTCATGTGCATAGTATGAACTGGGTCTGCCTTTCCAAATGCTCTGTTACATACTTGGGTGAGAAAGCACAAGTTACTTGCACATGTACTTATTAAGTCTTTATTTTTATGTAGCTGCAGTAGTGTATTTCACACTAGGCTGATGAAGCACACTAGAATTATTTGGAATTCCTTAGTGCTCCTTAACAGGCAATTAAACTGAAAATAGAAATGACCGTATGTGGTCAGGTGCATTTCTGCTACTGTATTACTCACACTGTTGCCAGCAGAATATTTAAAGACAGCTTGTACCAGCATACGCCAGTGCAGCTGTGCTAATGGCTTTCCAAACTTCACTACTCAAACTTGCCCTAGAGAAGCCTTAACAATGCATCTGTTTACTAAGATTTTTCCATTAACCTTTCCAATAACATGACATCCTTCTAACTTGTTTAGTGATTATAACAACAATATGCTGTATAGTCTATATTCAAAGACCTTTAAATGCATGCACAAAGTATTCTTAGCAATCTTCTATTCTTCTTGAGTAGTAAAACAGTATCAACAAATGGCTTGGAAAAAGAATACCCTTCTTTTCTAAATACAGACTATATTGAACTTAAATGCATCACACAAATGGCTAGAAAAACCTATGCTGAGATACTCCAGAAGTTGGCACAACATACGGTGAGATGAAATGGGATGAGTCTCTGGGGTAATGTAGTCCCTCAGAGAGAAATCATCTTCTGTTACCTTGTAAAAATTGCCTTTTCTTGAAAGACTAGAAAATGTTATATCCACCTCCCTTCATCCACAAGAAGAGACAAAACTGTTACTATTTCCCTGTCTGTTCCTCAGGCAAAAATACACAAGAACGAGAGCTTACCAAGAAGTTAAGCACAAGGGAGGGCATTTTACAGAAGGAAGTGTAAAATAATATGCATTCATACATACTACTACATTCAATATAACGATTTTCTTCATTGTATCTATAGACGAAGCAAGGGAGAGGAAAAAAAGGTACAGAAAACTTACCAGTGTGAATATTTTAAAAGTGAAGCTCAGTTACAGAAAAGTTTTCTAGAAATAATATATGTTCTCTAATGTATACAGCAGTTTTTGGAGAATCTTCTGTAGAATCCCAGAGTTAGATCTTTCTTAATTCTAGAACTGTCATAGCAAAAAAAATGGAAGCACCTAGATTTACATAATGATGTAAATAAGAGAGTGCTGATCATGGATAGAAACCTGTCTATTTCATGAGGAGCAATGGGCCCAAATGGAGGGAGAAAGCAGAAGTTTCAGTTTTGAGCTCTTAGGTCGGGAAACCCAAGAAGTGTCTCCCTCCATGCATGGATGCTGCAGGGGTGGCAGGGCTGAAGGAGGAAGGGAGGAAAATGACTCCCAAGTCTCAGTTGCTGGAGTGAGAACCACAGGGAAAGTAAAACAGCTGAAACGAGGACTGAAGCTATGATGCATAAGTTTGAAGTTTTGTTTCTAAGTTTCTGCTCTCAAACCACCATTGTTGAAAAGTCATATTACATTTGCTTATCTACACATGAAATTCTTGTTAAGGTTAATGAGAATTCCTGTTAGATAGGCGATAACAGAGTTTTTCATTATTAGTACAGAACCAAAATGTTTTCCCATGTTTCAGGATTAGAAAGCAGTAGGTGTCCCGAATTCTACTTCTCTGAAAAGCTGCATGAGAAGTTCATATATTAGATCAGCAGCAATATGGAAGACTTCAGTTAATCATATTTTGGTGCTAACTATAACCCAGATTCATTTGAAATACAGTAAAAATATCTTGTTTGAGGATAGGGCGAGGCATTGAGTTAATAGACTTAAAACATCTTTATTTTCATTTTCCTCTTATATATTTCTCAGTACTTAGGTCCAGATTCTTTCAAGATAATTTTTTTAAGCACTAATATCAAAGGGCATTTATCCAGGCATGTTAAAATCATGCCAAGATAAAACCTAATCTTTTTTTAATCAGTATGCAGAGAAGAAGAGAAGCAGTAGTAAAGCAGTTGCTGCATGTTTGCTGAGAAAATATTTAATCCAAACATTTAATTTCAATCTGCCACTGTTCTCAGTTGGTATAATTACTTTAAGCAAATATCATGTAGGAAGGAACAGAAAATAGTTTCAGCTACTAAAATGCAAATAATAAAACATAAACATAATCATAATCAAATGTTTTAAGTCATGTAATTCCATTTTAAGATCATTTCTGTGCGTTATTTAAAATGTTTAAGTGATTTTAAATTATTTCTGACATAATGGCCTATAATACTGTCTATATTGGTGAGCAGTGGAAAATGTTTAATTCTCTCATCTGTTCACACACATAATACTTCAAAGTTACTACAGTGAAATTGCACTGCAGTGCATGGAAAATTGTAGACTTTTGCTTTTCATGTGAATGATTATTACAGTCAACACAAATTTAAGACAGTGATGATCACATTTTTGTCCTTTTTTAACCAAACTAATATAAAAACTTTGTATCACTATTTTAAACTTACTTAGAACCTGATTAGCTCACACATAGGGCAACAGAGACCCTAATTTCTAGGCTAAATTTTTAAAGAAATTTTTCTATTTTCTGGAAAATCAGAAATGATTGATTTTCTACAATAAGTTAATCAATCCATCAAAAGTTTTATGGCCCTACAGAGCATGAATAAGGTTAATTTCATTAATGACATTCTTTTCTTGTGATTTTCCACATTCTTCACTATTACAATGCTTGACTATAGCACTAATGGGATTTTAGACTCTGTTCTAGAAGTTATATAGACTTGTAATACTTAAATACTTACAGCTGCAAACCAGATGTATGAGTCATTCAAAACAAAAGAAAAAATAAAGGAAAAAAAAGGCTTCCTCAAAGTGTTACTCTTCACTGCTATTCCCTAGTGAGTAAAATTTCCTTTTGAGCAGAGGATCATCATAACAGAAGAGAGATCAAGTTCCATTTAAACCCTGATTTACAGATTAATTTTACAAATTGCAATTACTTTGACTATATGATTTTTAGATTTTTTTACATTTTTTAACCAAAAGAAAAAAAAAAAGTTTTTAATGACGTGTCCTAAATCTATAAGGCAAAATATAAATGGGTCAGAAGGGGCCAGGATAAAGCATAAAATAAGCTTTGCTACTACATCTAATTGACTGCAATATTGTTTAATGGAGGTCTGTACTATATTTTAAAGTTTCATCCCCAAAGTAACTGTCCTTCCCGTCACTGGTTTTTATCTTCAAAGACACCCTCTAGAATAGAAACAGGTTAATGTGGACTTCAGGTGACCATGGAAAATCAGTGCTCTCCTTTCCTTCAGCATCTCAGGCCAGTCCATAGCACTTGCATGTCCTTGTAGACTGGGTATAGAGAAATCAAGCTTTACTTGTGTTGCCAATTCCCAGCCACAGTACCAGTCTCACAGTTCACCTAGACACATAACACTGTTTACTTGTATAGGAGGTGAGAGAGAAAACATTTTTAGTAGTGGTGTTGAGAGGGAGGCATTTTCGTTTGTTTCAGTATATAGCAAAAACACAAGTTCATTTCAAAGCAAAATTGAGGGATGTCCCTAATTTGTTAATTAGGAACTGTGTGAGCAGATGAGATAATACAAATCAGAGAGGTTATCCAGACTAACTAGATACAAGAAAAACAGAACAATTCATAAAAAAAAAGAAAAAGAAAATCTGCAAAATGAATGAAGCAAAATCCAAAGACACTCTCAGAGACATGTATTCTCTAACATAATTACAATAATATTTCTTTGAAGTGAAGTTATAATTTTGTTTACTTCTTAAATAGACTTGCTTGTATTACAGGTCAAACATGCATGTCAAAACCAGCTGGCTTTTCAGCAGTGATTTCTGTTACTTATCAGGTTCGTTTACATGGCTAAACAGGTAGTGCTCATCTCTCCTTCCTAAATCCAGTACGAAATAAAAGCAGTGTAACAGGGAGGAGGAAGGCACAAGCTGACAATGGCAGGCAGCGTTCCTTATTTATTGCTCCCAGCAGGTGTCAGATGCCACAGTTTCTTTACAACCATCAACACCCTGGGGCTTTTTAGTTCCACATATAAGACAAGTAAGATGGGGGACAGCAACTAACCTCAAGGGATTAGGTACCTGAATCCTATCCCAACTACTAGCAGACTCCAGCTGTGTTTAAATGTTTTTTGAAGAATTTCTGATGTTCAGTGGTTGCTGATTACTTCCAGATTTTAGTTCTACGCCAGTGGAGATCTGCTACAAAGAGTTTAGCAGTTGTTGTTAAAAATTGCAATTGCACCACAGAAATGTCTTTTTTTAAAACCAGTTTCAAAATATTACAGCAGTGTTAAAAAAAAAAAAGAAGAAGATAAAAAAAAGACACTTCATAGTGAAAAGGAATCAAGCAAAATATGGGAGAATAATGGAGAGAAGGCAGGAAAGAAGACTGGGATCATATTAACTTTAAGGCACTCTCAAATTTTGTTTGTAAATGTTAGGACGATATTTTAATCTTCAGAGGGATGATCTAGGTAAATATTCTATTGACAACATTTCCTTTCTGTTTAGTTTACCTAATTAAAAATTCAGTTTGGGAAATGTCTTTATTATTACACGTCCATATAAAAATATTTAGACATTTAGAGTAAGTTAGAAAATATACAATTTGGATATTATAAAATGAAATAGTAATATTTTTAAGCACACAATAAAAAGATACAATTCTGTTCTCAGCTGCATACTTCTTTCTAATAAATCAGAGGATGCATGAATTTAAGTTTGGTAACTCTAATTTTAGTTTAGAAAACTATCAGTAATGTGTCACTTATGTTTCCTTCAGCTCTTATGGAATGAAAGGCATAATCACTGTATTTATATCCAAAAAACTTCATAGTGTCATAAACAAAAGAGTTTGGTTAGAGAAAGAAAAACCTTCACACACAATAGTGTGATATACATATTAATGTTTTGCATATTTATACACAAAATTTAAGACAAATTTTGAACACAATTCAGTAAATGGGAAAGAAAGACTGCTTTCTTTGTTAGGTTTTTTGTTTGTTTTTAGGCACGTACATAGTTGTAAATAACAGTCAAGGTTAAACCTGACATTTTTAACAGTAGAATTTAGAAGAATTATACTTTCCATCAGCTATTTTTAAATGTAAGTGAAAAAAATTTAATTCATCACACAAAGCTCCTTCCCATAAATAAGGGGAAGGGAAAAAGGGAGAATGAGAAATGGGGAAAGAAAAAAAAATTAGAGAAAGCAATGGAAGATTTTCTAGTGCTATGCTAACTCTTAAGCAATAGTGAAGCTCATTAAAATCTTGGTAGTAACAGAAAAGCACATAAATTAAAAATCACTTCATCTTCAGAAGTGCTTACGATGTTTAGTTAGACAGTATTCACATAGAGGAATTCAGTTCTGACAAGAACTTCGTTTAGTTTCGCAAATATCCAGATGCAAAGCAATACAAGAGCCTGCATCTTTAAAGCAAGCTCTGGGACACTACAAAAATAAGTTATTTGAGCAGGTAATAACCTAAGCAGCAACAGCCAGATAGTAATCCATGTTCACATAGTAAAAACCAGACAACACATCTGGTTTGTAGCACTGAGGTTTTTTGACAGCATGAACTGAACACAGGAATAGATATCAAACATTTTCGGATCCAAAAGGCAATGAAGCCGAATGAATGTAGAGACTCCTGATGCATCAGCAGCATTATTAACTATTATCTTATTATGAAATAGGCATTCATTAGAGAAGACTTGTTCGATTCTCTGTAAAATAATTTTCTGATGGTGAGCTGTATTTGTAGCACTCACTCTTGGCAGCACTCGACATATCACAGCCAGCATTGTCCAAGAAGGCATCATTTCATTCCACTATATCATATCACAACTGACTGTACCTTGTAGTACAAATGCAACCTTGTCATTGCAATTTGTCACACTTTTTTGTGTGCATTATAGCTCACTGAAGTCTCATCTCCTGTGCTGAATAGCCCGCTGCCATATAATACATGACACTGTAATGAAAAAGGCGAGATGGCAACAAGGGAGATATTGGTCATGGCTTCCATTACAGAGCTGGCTGTCTCCCAGATTGTGCATGTTCTGGAACAGCATCCAGAGCTCAAGCGGGGGACAGTTGTTGCACATAAAACGTCTGGTGTCAACACTGCTTGCATCTTAGCTATCCAATAAGCCAAGGTACAGCTGAAAACAAGTAAACCCCTACCCCTGTTCTCATCCTTGTCTACCTTTTCTTCCAATTAAAATCACATCCGCAGTATCAGGAAATATAAAGATCAAGATCAGAAGGCAGGAATAGTTAGGCCTGGTGACCTGGAAAGTGACTGGGACATGGCACAAACCACAAAGTATGAAGCGCCAACTACTTTTTGGGGGCTGCTTTCAAGCCCTGACCTGTAGCCAGGGTGAAAAACCATCCTCCACTATGCCTTGGGTCAAATTACATCTATGCTGATGGATGGCTGTTTAACCAGGGCTCGGTTATTGGTTTACCTTGCACTGTAGATGGATAACAGTAAAGAACAAGCTACAGAAAGAAAAGGGGTAGAGGTGGGGGGCTTCTTGGGATTTTTCCAAAGCCATGAGCCCCTCTCCCATTTCCCATTCTATCTCTCTCCTGCCATAATGCCTGATGCTAAGCAGCTGCATTGCCTTGACCACTGTTTTTCATAATGGCGAGTACTATCTCATTGTTCCCTTATATTATTCCTGGTTTATCCACCCTTTGTGTGTAAGTGTAAACCTTAGACTTACACTGTAGGTTTCCGTGTGCAGTGACTGCCTTTGTTATACGTTTGTAAAGTGCTTAACTCAAAGAGTCCATGGCCTATACGTGCTACTGTTAGAAAATTATAATAATAGGAAGCAGGTTACTTAGAGGGAAGTGCATGAATTTTCAAACAGGTATGTGCAAATGGGGGGGGGAATCAACAGTGAAAAATTCTTGGTAGTTAGCAGAGTCAGTGAAATACATGAGTGAGCAATTGCTTATTGTGTTATTTTATATCATTGTGAGAAATCCTTTAACAAGCTTCCCCACTCAAGCATTATTTCCATCTCGTTAACATGGACACTAAATTTAAAGTTTCAATTTTGTGTACGATATAAAAAAATTCAGCCAGCACAGCAAAACAATGCACAGCAGGGAAACATTTTAGATAAAACTGAAGTGTAATTCCTGCTATTTCTAACATGTCTAATGAGTGCATTTTAATACAGCAACACCATATAGATTTAGATTTCTTGAATTGTGGGCTCACAGAAAAATATTTGTGTGTAAAAAAAATTATTCATATCCCCTGCCTGTGATTTTCTAGAAAAACAAAAATTTTGCAATAGATTTAGCATTACATAGTAAAATATTCTGTTTCATAATATTACAGTGTTTCTGTTGCTCTTAACAAGCCCAACAGCTGCTTTCTATTGGTGAGAACTTTCTAATCCTCAAAAAATAAATACAGGGTATTTTAGATTCAGATCATACTACTTGGCACATTTCACAACCACCCTTTCACCATAGAATGCTTTTCAAAAGCCAAATTTCAGTTCATTGTCAAAAGATGGATGTGGCACAATGACTCACAAAAGAACTTCATAGATGCTCACAGTGATACAACGAATCTGACCCCACATGACAAGTTTTGCAAGACATTCTCCCCATGCCACCCTACGGAGTGCCTCCCATTCCTTGGCAAATTCAGATATTCTTGAGCTAATCACTTTACAGTTACCTCTGAATCCATCACATGGCCAGACTGCAAAGGACTTGTCAGGGCACTGTGTTTTCCTTCTTCATTCTGCTTGCTTTTAAGTTTGTAGAAGAATTTTACAACAGATGAACATCAATTAATAGTAAATTATGACAGGATTCATGAGGGTTCACATATTACAACCTCCTTGAAGCCAAAACCTTTCAGAATGATGAATGTTTTACAGTGAATACCAAACACACTTGTAATGATTTTGCCATTTCCTGAAAAGTGTTGCCTATCTACCTTTGATTCCAAAGAAGCTGCACATCTTTATCTGTTTGAAAATACGAACTTTTGCTCATGAGATCTACACAAAGGCTCTTTTATGTAGGTCAAAGGATGCTTCCCCCATGCCCATTTAATATGTTTTCTGTGAAGTTCTGTGTGCTGCCCTTAGGGCCATGCACATGCTGGCGATATGCATGCAAGTTGCACAGCAAGTTCTTCTCCCCCAGCCCCTGAATCATAATATCTATAGTTCCATCTGCCCTGTAATGAAATCATGTACTTCCATTTATTTGTCAAGTATTTTTAAGTGTAACACATACAGTAAACCACTGCTTTACGAATAGTCCCCTAAGACAAGGACACAGTTTACAAGGAACTTAGTGTTTAAGCTATTTTCATCTTGACAATGACTGACATGTCTCTCAAAGAATATTATATATTTAGAGTACTTTAGAAGGCACTGTACTTAAGAAACATGTCTCATCAATTGGATGAACTACTGAACTAAGTCTTAAATGTTTAAAGAAGGGTCAAAAAGGCACCCTGCTACAAAAGTGTGCAACCTACATTTGACTAATATCAGAGCAGACATCCACGCAATGAATAATTTTTGCAAGTTTTCTTTCCATTTAAAAAATTCTTATACTTTATCTCTGAATATTTATCAGACCTCAAACTGAAGTCTTAAAGTAAAAGCCAAATTCCAAGAAAAAAAAAAGTACACCACATTCTTCATTAACTTCATGAAAATTTCCTCAACACATGCATCTCCATTTATACAACTTATCAAGGAAGGCTAGAATCCAATTTCAAATCAAATAACCTCCATATCGATGTGTGGTGTAGTTGACAGTGCACTCTCATCAACTCTGTGCTTTATGGTGGGTAATGTGCACAATATAACCTAGAGTAGCCATTTGGCAGAAAACTGCTGTAGTCAAATTGAAATAGCCTTTAGTACTCTGGTTAAAATGAAGAGCCATAATGTATGCTTGTCATTTGATGAAAAACAGTGCCTTTAAATTAAGAAAAAGAATTTCCCATGAAGATACAATGCAGCACAATGACACAGATGTCAGGATCTTATTTAAAACTGTGAAGGCGCAGTACAGCACAGAGGCACAATTTGTTAGGAAACACAAGACCATGTGCCAGTGAGCAGAGATTTGCTGCTGGATTCTTGTTATAGAGGTAGCAAGAAAATATGAGTTACCTACAGATAATTGCTCACTCCTCAAAGGAAGGGACACCTTTAAACCGATATCAGAATACAGAACAAACATGTATCTCACCAAAAGATGTAACAACCATAATTGATCGTGTGATACAGCTAGTGTAGCCTGATATAACATACATTTAAGAAAAGTATATCTGTTTTTCAAGCAATGAGATATATTTGCTGGTCCACATAAATAGTCAGTTCATATAAACAAAAATTCCTACCAAAACCAGATTAAGATTTAAAAGCACTGAAGGTCATGGAAAAATTCGCTACTTCCATCAACAGATTCTTTCAAATGCCCCACTATTTCACTCAAATAAATCACATGGCTAAATCAGAGCTCTGAAACACCAGTCTTAAATAAGAACCATAGCAGTTTCAAGGAGTTGAAATTATGCATTTTCTTTTCTTAAGCAAGCAGCATGCTGGGCTCTTGCTATCAGTAGCTCAGCTAGTAGACTGAGGACAGTGATTCCTCCCTTTTCCTAGGTACTCATTAGGGCACACCTGAACAATCCATCCAGCTTTAGCTTTTCAGTACTAAAAGATGTTGGTAAATTTGACAGAGTCTAGCAGAGGCCACCAACACAGGTAGGGACTCAGAGCACATGACCTCTGAGGAGGGGCTAAGGGGTCAGGATGTGCTCAGCCTGGAGAGGAGAGGGCTTCAGGGGGGTCTTAAAGCAGCACCATATGCCTGGGAGGAGGTTACCTGGTTTCAGAGACAGGATCTTCACTGACGGTGAGGCAGAAGAATGAGAATCAAGGGTCATATTAAATCAGGAGACCAGATATAATGAAAAGAAAAATCATTAAAAAGATAATTAGGGACTGGAACAGGTTTCCCAGCATAGTTGTGGAATCTCTGTCGTTAGGGAGTTTCATTGCCCAGCTGACCAAAGCCCCACAGCCAGTGTTCCTCCTCCTTTGAGTAGAGGTTGGACCAGATGACCTCCTGAGGTCTCCCCCAGTCTGACCTAAATAAGAAGCACAGTAACACAAAGGTAGTTTCCTTCTATTATGTGACAACCAACATGTAGGGAAACTACAGTGATAAAATAAAATAAGAGCTGCTTGTTTTGCTTAAGAATCAGCATTCATTGCTGAAATTTATAAATCCTTTAAGAAGTTTGAATGTTAAACACTTGCACTTTCCATTTTGCTAACAGTGATGGTATCAGAACATATGAAATTTGAAAATCTGTGTTAATTCAGTGAAAATCTGTGTTAATTCAATGCCATATGGCTATGGGCATTCATCCAAGAAAGTGGCATCTCAACAAATGATAAGAAGAGTTTTCAAGATTTGAAGGTTCAGTGGAGAAACCAGTTGACTGGCTGCTTAAAGACTGAATACCACAGAGTATCAGAAGTAAGTGAAACTCTCACAGGTCCTGCCTCCCTATCTTTGAGAATAGTCATCCCTCACTTCCAATAACAACAGCAACTTCAGAAGTGTTTGCATGGTTCCATGTCTCCCTAACACTCTGAGAAAGGACTATGTTTTCCCTCCACCTCACCCAAAACAATGGCAGGAAGAAACACAGTAAAGGGCAACAGTGCACTGGGCAGTGCTACATGATTTTCTGGAGTTTCCCCACGCAGGGTGCCAGAGTGCAAAAGCAGCTGAACAATGCTACCCAACAATACTAGGAGAAATGACTGCTAACTGCCAGAAGCAAGGAGAAGAGGAAGAAATTGAAGAATGAATATTACATAGTCTAAAATAGCATTTTACGTGATCCAAATGTTAGGCAAAGTTTTGTCAATTATTAGTGTTGACCAATAAAGGAGGATACCAACACCATAAGGGAACCAGTCAGGATTTCAGTGAAGACCAAAACCAGTATGACAATAACTTCCTTTTACTTTT
>VWZY01004793.1:108748-140465 GCA_013399075.1 Chloroceryle aenea
ATTAATTAAAATAATAGTGATTTTTATCTACTTCCTGTTTTCTTCTCATGATCAAAATTTCAGTAGTCTTTAGAAATGTGAATGAAATTTTAAACTGTGAAAACATAAATATTAACAAAACAGATAGTGAACATGCACAATAAGCATACTACCAAATTTTCAGAAATGTACGTTTAAAAAAAAAAAAAACACTAACAACAACAACAACCCCCTAAACTTTTGACATACAGCAAGGACTACTGTAAAAATGTTATAGAATAGGACTACAACTACAAAATTATCTACTTCATATTGGGTGTTAATAAAAAGAATTAAAAGTGAAGTAGAAGTATTAAAAGAAAAACAAGTTCTTTCAACCTATATATCAAAAAATAATGTACAAAGATATTCCTATATGAAAGAAGATCTATACAATGTGTTCTCTTAAAAGCAAAAAAAAAATCATTAGAAAACCCAAATATTATAACAGAATATATATTTTCTTCTTTCTCACATGGATTGGGAAGCAATATTACCAGGTCTATAATTATTAGTTAGAATGTTTTAAAAAGCAATATTGAATAGTATTTAATATGTTGAATTCACTGGGAGTTAGGCACCTGAATATCTTTCAAATATAGCAGTAAATACAGTGATTCTATCAGCCAATTCTCTCCTAACAGGAGAGAAGGGGGGGAAGAAGGGAAAACCCCTCAAATCTCTTTTTGCAATATTTCCTTAAATAGTCTTGGCATGAATTCCAAGTTGAATTCAAACTGATTTTATTGGCAATTCAGACAGGAAAAAACAAAACCAAACCCACAGACAAACAAACTCTAACCAAACCCACACAAACAAAAAAACCCCTACGTTTGTNCAACACAGGTAGGGACTCAGAGCACATGACCTCTGAGGAGGGGCTAAGGGGTCAGGATGTGCTCAGCCTGGAGAGGAGAGGGCTTCAGGGGGGTCTTAAAGCAGCACCATATGCCTGGGAGGAGGTTACCTGGTTTCAGAGACAGGATCTTCACTGACGGTGAGGCAGAAGAATGAGAATCAAGGGTCATATTAAATCAGGAGACCAGATATAATGAAAAGAAAAATCATTAAAAAGATAATTAGGGACTGGAACAGGTTTCCCAGCATAGTTGTGGAATCTCTGTCGTTAGGGAGTTTCATTGCCCAGCTGACCAAAGCCCCACAGCCAGTGTTCCTCCTCCTTTGAGTAGAGGTTGGACCAGATGACCTCCTGAGGTCTCCCCCAGTCTGACCTAAATAAGAAGCACAGTAACACAAAGGTAGTTTCCTTCTATTATGTGACAACCAACATGTAGGGAAACTACAGTGATAAAATAAAATAAGAGCTGCTTGTTTTGCTTAAGAATCAGCATTCATTGCTGAAATTTATAAATCCTTTAAGAAGTTTGAATGTTAAACACTTGCACTTTCCATTTTGCTAACAGTGATGGTATCAGAACATATGAAATTTGAAAATCTGTGTTAATTCAGTGAAAATCTGTGTTAATTCAATGCCATATGGCTATGGGCATTCATCCAAGAAAGTGGCATCTCAACAAATGATAAGAAGAGTTTTCAAGATTTGAAGGTTCAGTGGAGAAACCAGTTGACTGGCTGCTTAAAGACTGAATACCACAGAGTATCAGAAGTAAGTGAAACTCTCACAGGTCCTGCCTCCCTATCTTTGAGAATAGTCATCCCTCACTTCCAATAACAACAGCAACTTCAGAAGTGTTTGCATGGTTCCATGTCTCCCTAACACTCTGAGAAAGGACTATGTTTTCCCTCCACCTCACCCAAAACAATGGCAGGAAGAAACACAGTAAAGGGCAACAGTGCACTGGGCAGTGCTACATGATTTTCTGGAGTTTCCCCACGCAGGGTGCCAGAGTGCAAAAGCAGCTGAACAATGCTACCCAACAATACTAGGAGAAATGACTGCTAACTGCCAGAAGCAAGGAGAAGAGGAAGAAATTGAAGAATGAATATTACATAGTCTAAAATAGCATTTTACGTGATCCAAATGTTAGGCAAAGTTTTGTCAATTATTAGTGTTGACCAATAAAGGAGGATACCAACACCATAAGGGAACCAGTCAGGATTTCAGTGAAGACCAAAACCAGTATGACAATAACTTCCTTTTACTTTTCCTTGGTCAAATTTAAAGAAGTCACTTGAAAACATGTGAGTCACAGCATAAACTGGTGTGTGCACACACACAGGAAAGATAAATGTATACCAACAGAACTTGGTTTTTTTTTCAGATTAATAATTCTGTCACTGTATGGTGAATCTGACTAGAAAGTCTAGCTGGAACCAAAGAAAGACACCAAGTGTATCAAAACTGTACAAGGACTGGTTTTAATAATGCATCAGAAAACCTACAGATTTCTAGATTTTGTTTTCAGGAACAGCAAGTGAGTGGTCTGACTGGATCCAAGAGGATTAATCAGTGGATGAAACAAACTGTCCTCTGTCGATCTGAAGGATTAGAACTCTAATTTAGCCATTTCACAAGAAAGCAATTCCTTCTGCATAAGAGGTTTTGGCAAAGATATGGTATTACTTTATTTTAATTATTATAATTTAGATTTTGATTCATGACTCCCTGCTGGAGATGTATGAACATTTTAAAGACTTGTCAGACTTCTCAAAATTCATGTTCTTGTTTAAGTCTCTGTAAGTACTACTGATGGAGATTTTTATCTGAATCAGTTTGTTCATTACTAAGTGCTAAGAGATGTTAGAGCTGAACTATGCCTGTGATCTTAGATAAAAGTGTTCTGTGCTGTTAACAGTTAACTCACTAATAGAGAGTCACATCAGACCAACTCAATATGTGATTGGAAATCTCCAAAGAAAGGCCTCTGTGAAAAGTGGTGTTGGTAAGAAAGTATCCAGTGTTTTTGTCTTCAGTCAGTAGTGAATCAGCATCCATCAGAACAGTGTTGCTCAAATGTGTTGTCACAACACCTAAGCCCAAGTTCTGATCCTTTATGAAAATAAAATATCCTGTAGATCTTTTCTTAATAATAGGAGGTTATCCATAATCTCCTGACCAGATTAGATACATAGCACTTTGTACTTTAATTAAATATAAAGTATAATATATCACTGTATATCCTAAATGTATGGAACTTACACATGAGCCTATTTCTTGTTCTTGAACTAAATGTAATTTTTACTGGAAAAAGTTAAATTCTTCTTACTAATTTTAGTGAACTATTTTTCTGAAAAAACTTAGTACGTACCCTGGCCCCTAGACTTCCACCTCACCAGAATAGTACAAATGGCAACAGTAAAAGAGGTAGGGAGTTAATTATAAAATAGCTATTTCACNAAATATTATAACAGAATATATATTTTCTTCTTTCTCACATGGATTGGGAAGCAATATTACCAGGTCTATAATTATTAGTTAGAATGTTTTAAAAAGCAATATTGAATAGTATTTAATATGTTGAATTCACTGGGAGTTAGGCACCTGAATATCTTTCAAATATAGCAGTAAATACAGTGATTCTATCAGCCAATTCTCTCCTAACAGGAGAGAAGGGGGGGAAGAAGGGAAAACCCCTCAAATCTCTTTTTGCAATATTTCCTTAAATAGTCTTGGCATGAATTCCAAGTTGAATTCAAACTGATTTTATTGGCAATTCAGACAGGAAAAAACAAAACCAAACCCACAGACAAACAAACTCTAACCAAACCCACACAAACAAAAAAACCCCTACGTTTGTGTGGCCCTGTCCTTGGCAGTCGGCAAAGCTTAGGGGAGCATGCAGCCCTGCATATGAAGCAATCACGTATTATCTAGAGGATTCTCGTCTTTCAGGCTGTGTGAGGTACATGTGAAATTCCATTACAGAGTTTGCATCTCCAACATTTATTATCTACAGAGACAGATTGGCATTTCTTGCAATCGGGGATAAAAATACTGAGTGGATAACAACTCAATTATATCTTAAAATTAAGTTCAAGAGCAAAGCTTGTGCACTGTATAGCTCATTGAAGTATTTTTCCAAAGGTTCCTAGCTCTAAGAAAATTGTGAAAGGATATTGTGAAATAGAATGTAAATAAATATGAGAAACACTAACAAAGCTGAAAGCTACGTTCTATATTTTGAAGTATATTTAGTCGTTAAATGTCTGTCTTAGTGAAACAAGTTCATTTAAGAGATTTCACTAAGACATTGAAAGAACAGAGACTTGATAAGAGGGAGTTTCAGGGGAGGATGTCTTGTGCATCTCAGTCACAGAGTTTTCAAGCAGCATATCCTCCTTTCTTTGATTGCTTGTTCCAGAATAGCAATCACAGAAACTTTAGAATTTTACAAGGAAAAATCACTGCAGTCTCACTTAACTGGAGTTATATGGAGATTTTAACTTTAAGGTGGTGCCTTTTTTTTTTCCTTTTAATATTTAAAGGAATGTTAGGTTTCATTAAAAAAAAAAATATATTTTTTCTGTTGTGAAAATATCCTCAAAGCAGTATCTGGTGCTCTTCCTGAAAACCCATGTAATTGTTACACAGAAGCAACACATAGCTTCTAGGTGGGCTACAAGTGTTCTATCATCCAAATGTGATGAAAAAACAAATTTCTAAGAACTTACCCACAAAACTGTTTTGTACTCTGCTGCCAGCAGAGACAGATTTGAGAGACTGTACACAGGGAGATCCATCAGAGGGGAATCCCAATTGCACCGAACTGCAACCATTCTGATGCCACCACTGACACCATGGGCAAAGGTTGAACCGGCTTATTTCTCAGTCAGTAAAAACTACTGACATGTCAAGAAACTGGTCTATGCTCCAACACATACTAGAGCAGAGACAGTAGATGTACTTTGCTGCAGCAAATATCCCTCAGTTTTGTTACTCACATTATGTTCCATATTTTATCATGAAAAAGGGATAGATGAACTTGCTCTTTTTAATACAGGACAGAATTGGGTCTGCAAGTCTCTGGTCAGTCAGCAGCAACATATCTTTAAGAGTCTTGAAGGAGTTTGCACTGCTCCTCTCTCCCAAAAATTTGTGAATGGGCAGGCAGACAGCATCACTCCTCAAAAACAACAGCTTAAAGTCCTGGTTCCAACAGCAAATCTGCCATCTGCACTGGACTCCTCTAATGCCTGCATTCAGGGAAGGCAAGGGAAGGACCACACAGGGGGAACAGGAGAACAGACACCTCTGCTTCTATTTCCTACTGAATACTCTCAGAAATAAGCAGATCCAAGATCAAACTTTCTAAAGCACCCCAGCAGAAGTAGGTGAGTTTTATCAGAAAGAAGAGAAAAAAAAAAAAAGAAAAGAGTTTCACATGCTGTGCTAGACTCTTAATTCTTGGCTACCACATAGCCAAAGCTTGTTTATTAACACATTATCTGGTTGATTCCACATTCCAGTTACTTGTCATTAATGAGAGGCTGATTAAGATTAAAGATTGGGGATTTCAGCAGCTGTATTTTGGTGGGGTTTGTCTTTTGGGGTTTGTTTGGAGTTTTTTTCAGTTTGGGGGTTTTTTTTGAGGGGTGGGGGTGTATTTGTTTTTAGCTGTGGAAAGATTTGAAAAGCTAAATGAAATGTGGCATGCTCAGTAAGTAAACTTTGATTTAGCCAACAAGGAAGTACGGCAAGGACCATATCTGCTATATCATCATCTGCTTTCTGTTTAGCTTTGGCAACAAGCAAACCAAAAAAAAACCTCAACTCTATTTACAATAACTGAAAGAAAAATATGAATAGAGAAATTACCATACCAGTGGAAATGATCTGCTCCCACATTGTGAGACCAGCTGTTCTAGCCTTCATCATTTGTACGTTTGCTGTATGAAGGGTGAATATACCCCATTATGGAGCTGTGCACAACCTAGCCTGACCTAAATGCCAAGAAATAAGCAAGTGAGAGTGAAGCATCAGTGGCAAATTGGAATCTAAGGTCTTTTGTGCTTGTTAAATGGTGGAATGATTATAATTGGAAAAAGTGATGTGCATTAGTTCTGAGTGAATGTACAAGAAATGACAAGCGTGTAACTTAATGATTACTTCACAACACCCAGGACTGCCTTCTAGTCTTGCACCGAGAGGCTCAGCCCTACAGCAGAGAAAACTGCATGTCTTCTCCTGCTATTCATGGGCATCCTCCACAGGTCACATGGAAATAACCCTGAAGTGATAAGTCTTGGTTTAGGAAGTCTGCTGCTTAAGCTTGTATAAGTCATTGTGGCAGAGTGTTCTTTTTCTCTCTCCACAAATCTTTCTCTGTATTAGTAGCAACTGGAAGCATCCAGCTTTAAATGAAAGCATACACTCATTGTTTACTCTCACAGGTAGTAAGCATACTAGCAAAACTTCTGCCAATCAACATTCATAAAACTTATTTGATTATACACCATTTCTGATGTGATTATTTTTCACATTTCCATTCTGTAGCTCACCATGGTGGTAGCAAGAAAAAGAAAAAAATTATCTTAACATATTAATGAATTATTTCAAGTGAATAAGAAAATTATCAACTACAGATTAATTAAACCTCTTTTTACAGCTGGCAGAAAATATCTTCCAGGTTATTAGAAATTTGGTACAATTAATTCTTCTTCATGTTAAAATAACTCCTGTCAAGGAAAGTGTTGCCAAGCATTTCCTGGATGATAGGCATGTGCTTTATGGCAGGCTCATATAAAGATTCAGGGTTAAATGATCAATAAAAATGTATAGTACATAAATCTACACACAAAAGTGGCAGGCAAAGTGTCAAGAAGCAATCATCTCCAAATTCAGTTTACCCTCACAACCAGGACCTTGTCACAGCCAGAGTTAAACAGGCTCCAGATAGGACTGAACTTCTCTATGCATAAAACCATTAGAAATGGAGAGTTTACCAGGAAATTGGAACTTCACAGCTAAGCAATATAATTAAACACTCTGATTCTAGTTACTTTTCACAAGGGAAGTACTTGAAGCTTTTGAAAATATCAAAAAACCAGAAAGCATTCTGCAGAAATTTTTACAGATGTATCTTTTGAATCTGGTATCTTTTAAATTGTAAATATCTCTATCTTCCCAGGTAATCAACACTTATTTTTAATTTAGAAAGCTGAGATCCCTTTCCAGATTACTAGGTGAGGTCTACTGGAAATTGATGCAAAAGCCTCGCCTAGGAAGCATTTCTTTGGCATGGTATAATGATAGAGACCTCAGTATTAAATAAAAACAAAAATTAAAAGGTGATCTTTGTAAAAATATTTTTTAATATAATTCCCTCACTCTTATTTAATAAAGATAAAGAATCTCATAAGTCAAGAGGTAGCCAAATAATGGAGATATTTTACATATGTCCAAAATTAAGCCAGACACTGAATCATTGGTATGGGCAAGACATGCAGGAAGAGTCCTCAGAAGCCTCAACTCCCAGATGGGCACTTATAGACAACTCTTAATGTTTTCGCAACTCTAACAACACAACAAAACACGACTGACTTATGATTCTTCTATGCAAAATCTTTTTCTTGTTTCTATGGTGGAATGTCTAATCAACCCATGCAAGTTCAAAAGTCAGAAGTAACTACTGCTTTAATATGTTTTATTTCAGATATGCCAACCTTCCAGGATAGCCTGGATGCTCCCAGTTTTGCCCTGTGTCTTCCCATGCAATGTTTGGAAAGATGGAGCATCATGGAAAAGAACTCTCTCCTTCTTTCTCTTTCATTAGTAATGTTCATTTGAATATGATTTACTATGGAAAAGGATGTTAATAAGAAATGCTTTTTTACATTTATTAGTGGAGAGACGGCCTGACAGTTGGGAAGGAGAATGTATTATAAAGACGATAGTGCAGGTAATATCCTGTATATTGAGTCTAATCACCCATTTAAAGTTAAAACAGGAGTTGTTAAGAATATAGTGAATCACACTCTAATGATTAGTGATGAGAATCACCTAGATAATGAAATTGATATTGAGAAACAGATTTTTCGGCAGGATGATTATCCTGCAAGATTGATTAAAAGGATAATTGTAGAACAATGTAACCTTTTCCGTAATTATAGCGCTGAACTTGTTTAAAGCCATTTGTCATAACAGTGTGGCTCTGCCTTATCACAAAGAGACCAACCACTGATTAACATGATATTTATTACCTTCCAAGAAAGTGAGGTATTGCCACACCTGTACAAGGTGGTTTTAATATATCTGCATCAAAAGTTAAGGATACTAGTAAAACCACTGGAAGTAGTCAGCGCTATAAAATTCCATGTGGTTGCATACCTTTGCATTGCTAAATCTCAAGGAGGAGGTTTCCATCCCTTTTACTGTGAGATCCCATGAGACTATCACTATAGCACTCTTTCACTTTTACTGGCACATTTACAAGACCAGGCTGCTTTTCAACAGTTGGCATAGAAAAAGAAAACATCAAACAGCTTTAAAATCGTACTCAAAGAACTTGCAAAAGAAATGATCTGCAGCTGGAAACTGCTAAAAACTTCCAGTGTTCGAGGTACAGGTATAGAAAAAAAATGAACAGTACAGGTGTAGGAAAAAAATGAACAATATTTTCAACCCCGATTAAAGATAGCTTTCAATGAGAAGCTTTAATTAGGTCCAGTGACAAATTCCCTAAGATTTCAAACAACTGTCTGGCATTCTTCACAACAGCGTGGATTCTTTCAACATCTTAGCTACACATTCAAATAGTCAAGTGTTAACATGTAGAAATCTTTTCGTCACTAAGAATGACACAGTCGGGCAGTAGGGTTCCCAAAGGAAATAAACAAGTATGATGATGCTGACACCAGTGCGGGCTACAACAATCAGAAGACAGAAACAAAATATCTAGTATCCACAATTCAACTTGGTATGTTTTCTCCACAGATTGGACTTTTTCAGACAAGTAAGTTTACACATATTTTTCTCTCTGAGCTTTGTGATGACAGAAGTGCTTAGGTTTGCTAGTCTATGTGAAGACTTTTGAATGTATGAAGCAGAACCCACAGCTTCACAAAACACTCACAGGATGCATATGAGAAATACTCTCCAACAGATTAAACGGCCATGAGTTAAAAATGCAACCACAGAGTCACAGTGAAGGACCTCCAGATAATCATCTAGTCCAATGTCCTGTCTCAAGCAGACATACCAGCAATGCCAGAAGACAAGTTTCTAAAACCTCCATGAATGGAAATTTCCCAGCCTCTCAGGATAACTAGTACTTTGATACCCTCCCAGTGAAAAAAATTCAGCTGAGTGTCCCTTCTTTAACCATCTGGCATTATGAAGAAGAGTTTGGCTCTCTTTTCTCATCTCTCCCTAGTTGTAGGATGTTGCTGCTTCCCCTCTCAGTTCCCTCTTTGACAGCCTAAACAAGCCTACTCCCGTCAACCTGTCATGTCAAGCACAATAGGCCCTTTGCTTCTGCTGGATCATCTCTACTTGCTCAATACCCTTCTCACGCAAGGGCAGCGCCAAATCTGATACAGTATTCAAGGTGATTCCCAACCTGTTCCAGGTAAAGGGGGATAATAATCTCCATCCACTACTCATGCTCCTCCAAATGTAGTCAAGGGTGCAGCTTATGTTATTTACAATGAGCACACACTGGTGTCCATCACACTCCTAGGACTCTTACGTATTCAGTCAGTTTCCAGTCTGTACTGATACATATAGTTACTTCTCAAGTGAGAACTGTTAAAGGTTTTGAGGTTTCTGTCAGCCCAGTCTCCCAGTTCCTCAGTTTAACTCAACTGCCTCTACTCCATGGGATATCAATTCCTACCCATCACTAAGTGTCCTCTACAAGTTTGTTGGGACTTAGTTTTACCCCATGATCCAGGTCACTAATGAAGATACTGAAGTCTACCATCCCTAGTATTAACCCTCAAGGTCACACAGAGGTCATCTTGAAATTTGATGTACTTGTTACTTTTTCTTAAATTTGTATTTTGAAAGAAGTTGAACACTTGGTGGTATCATAAAGCACATTTTTACATAAAAAAAAATAAACCACATTTCTATGGGTTGATCAGATGATGGGGAAGGGAGAAATTGCTTCTTAGTTTGCAGAGTTGAAGTGGTTTTCATTTATGAATGATGTCCTCTCTGAAAGGCTGAGATAGAATAAATATAATGCTTAGTGATAAGACTAATAATACATTGTTATTATTGGGCTACTATACTTCAAACTTTTACACATCACTCTGTGCTAATGTATTTCAATTCATATGTGAGGAGGTTTGCTGGAGAGGAATGTATACAAGCTGAGAAGTCTTTCATTCTCCTCATGTTCTTCTAGCCTGTAGAATAATAAATATGGGAATCTACATTTAGGTGAACACATGTAAGATTTAACTCGATCCAGGGATAGGACAACAAGTGGCCTACTTCAGGTGTAGCCCCTCTTATTAGCCCAAGGTAAGGATGGATTCCTTCCCTCCTCAGGCAGCAGACAACAGTCTATTAGGGGGCCAGCAAGAGGCTTTATTTATTTTAACTCACCTAGGGCTCTTGCATTCATTTGCAGAAGCCAGTGGCAGCAATTCCAGACACTAATGAGTAATGACATGGTAGGAAGAAATATGTGGCAGATAGTCAGTGTGTGGCTACACACCATTTGATTATGTGTTGAGCTAAGAAGTAGAGATCAGCCTGATGGTGGGGGCTCCTGTGAGACCTCCTGCTAAAGTTGTCCAGTGGAAGTTACTGAAGCAGGAACAGCTCCTGCTACTGGGTAAAGCTACCATATGTGCTTGTGTTACAGAAGGATAAGACGATGATATAGGTCATCAGGAAACCAAAAGAAAGAATAAGAAGGCATATTGGCTCACATTTCACTATGGCCAAAGACATCACTAATAGCCTAACTACAACCCATCCATTTCTCCTCTCACATTTGAACACAGTACACAAATAAATTAAACAGGCAAAATGTTACTTTTCTAATATTTTTTTTTCCCACCACAATCCATTCCAGTCATGTGCCTTTGCTGACTTTACATTTAGAGTATCTGGCATCACATGTCAGGAGGCAAAGGCACAACCTACTCCACCATTCACAACGAGAAAGGCTTCTCAAAGGGTTGGCTGCTGAAAGAGAGGACACTGATACTAGGTAGTGGAGGCTGAATTAAAACCAGGGACAAGGTAGCTTTTTTGCTTATATTACTTCATATGATTCATACTTATAATGATTGCCTCCTGCTGAAAAGGCCTGGCTGCCTGTTGTTTCTGCTCAGTCATCCCCATCAGTTTTACAGATGGATTTTACCAGAGTGGGAGAATTAGAGCAAGAACATGATTGTTATTGTTTCACAGCTGATGAAGAGTGACAGTAGAAAAGAAGTTAAGAAATCTTATTTTGTTGTCATCTTTGCTGTGTGAAATTTTACACACCTACTTCAGAAAGTGGGCAAATCCTTGCCTTAAGGTTTTCATTATGTTTCTCAAGGGATGAGTGAAATTACTTGGTTTTCACTCATTCAGGGTATCTACTTCAAAGGTTAAAATACAACGGAGCTTCCCAGAATTTTCTCTGCGTAGATACAGATAGCTCTGCAGAGACTACAGTACAAAGATAGAGAGATCCATAAAACTGACATTTCTTTTTTAAAATGTGTGTGTGCCGATGGAGGTTCATTTCTCCTGAAGCAGATCTGTGAAAAATATTGCATGCCTTTTGTAGAACAAAAGTGAGAATTCATTTCAAAGCTCTGACAGATCTTAAAAAACCTAATATTACAATTTGTTAAGGAAAATCATCCAACAGCAGTGAAAAAATACACAGCACATATTTGGGCTGAAGATCTTATACTGCTTTACAACTTTCGTCCTATTGTCACTTATAATAAAATCAGGGGGAAAGACCTTGAGAGATAAGCTGCTTATTTATTTGTTCCTGAAGCTTTGATAGCATGTAGGTTGCTGTGTGATCTTTAAAAACTCAGACATGCTAAGCACAGCTTGTTTTTGAAAGTCAATACCAGCAAGAGACAGACTTTTTGTAATAACACCCAGTGAGCTGTGGCACTTGTAGACTCCTATACTCATCTGTGCCAAATCCTTACCTAGTCTACATTAACAGAGCTCTTTTGACTTCATGCTGAGGATCTGGTCCAGTACCCACAACACACATACTTGAGAGGATATTTCTCATCCTCACACTAACCAAACAACTCCAAATACCTTTAGAAATAAAAATAGTAATCTTTTCCTTTTCCCCAATCTTGCAGGATAGAGGTTGATCAGATGAGAAAACACAGGATACATAGGATATTTTTCTCTGACTTTTTCCATTTTGTGGGGTTTTGGTGGTTTGGGTTTTTTTGGGTTTTAGTTTGTTTTGGGGTTTTGTGGGTTTGGGTTTTGTTGTTGTTGTTTGGGTTTTTTTGTTTTGAAGATCTAAAAGAAATGGTAAATGGTCTTAGACGAAGTTACTAAGAAAAAGAGTCAGTGAAATGAATTTGTCAATTGCCCTAATTCCATATGCAAACCAACCTCAGATAACCTGAACTCTTAAAAAGGAAACAGTACTTCAAAATAAATCCTGCAATAATCCTCACTGGCAACATATACAAAATCAGGTAGAGTATTTGTTGGAAAAAGGGGATTTGGGGTAAAATTCTCCTTGGATTATCCTACATCATTGATAATTTGCAATATGTGTTGTAGGTGATTCTGATGCAGAAGTCTGAAAGCAGTCCAACACCTGAGCCAGTTTTCCCTCTCTCAAGACAGGTCCCTGGTCCGGGGGAGCTTCGCCCTACTAGAGGGTTATGACAATTCTGTAAGAATTTCACTCTTGAAGAATGTTGTTATCTTACAGAGTGATGCCAAACTGCTACAGCTAGTCTGGAGAGAGACAGAAATATCAGTAAAAGGTACTGATACGTGTGTGATGTGTGTATGATGTTCACAATTCACTGGTGTGATGAGCTGTGATGAACAGGAAGGTTGGGAATACCACAGCATAACATATGCCTTGTCCATTTCACTTTTAAATTGCTCCATTTTCCCACATTTGTCCCTTCTTTTCTCCTTCCTTCCACTCTGTGCTTCACATTCTGAACTACGCTACAGTCCAAACATATGATATTCATGCTTGAAGCCCCACCCAAGCAATGGATAAACAAGAGGGTAACACACTGTTCCTATACCAAAGGCAGTTTGACACATTGCACCATGCAGGCTGTTAATCTTTTCTTTTCTGTCCTATGAGCAAAATAGTGATTTAGTTGTATAGTGGAGATGCAGTTATCTAGAAGGAAAGCACTTATACTGATGACATCAACCACTGGCATAAATGCACATCAACCACTGTTTCTGCTTTAAAATGATTTTTTTTTGACTCAGTTGGCAGGGTAATATTTTCTCGTTTTTCCTTTTCTTTGTGAGTCTGTGATAGATTTCACAACAACAAAGCAATTCTGTAGCACTTTTATAGCCAATGAATTGAGGAAAATGCAGGGTCCTGTCCGTTACTTCATTTTAAGTCCAAAGTACTGGCAGAGTGGCAGGTATGAGGAAAAAGATATAAAAAAACCCCCGACACTCCGTAATACAGAAAACTTTCTGTAACAGTCCATAATAAAGAAAACTAGCTGTCCACATAGGTGCACAACACTTTCCTACCAAACACCACCTACAGTACATTTTCATCCACTATGCCACCTCCTGTATAAGCTGAAGGAGATATGAAATGCACAAATATGACTTGTAGGGAAAAATCTTCCTGAAAACACCTGTAAATCCTATATTTTAAGTCCTGAAGTTTTTGTTCCTACTGTCTTCTTTTCTATGATAAACCTTGGTGTCCTATTGTACATGTAAAGAAATACTCCTATCAATGGCAATGACTTCTACAGTTTCATGTTCATTGTTCTTTTGTTTAATAAACATTTCCTCCTCTTTATTTTTTTCAATTATTCATTTTAATTGAATATTCCCTTCCTATTAAGACAGATGTTCCTAACAATAATATAGATCACAAAGAATGATCTAAAGACAGAGGTATTTAAAAGTGTAGGTTTATTCTGTACACTTTTCCCATAGTGTTTTCTTATTTCTCTTCTATGTTTAGTCAAAACTAATGTTTTTCTCTCTTTCCCTATGTAAATATATATAAACTAAACTTTTGTCTATTTTTAAAGACCCTGTATTCTTTTCACTATTGATATCAAGACCCAAATGATCAAATCTGAATACAGTAATTTAAATGAGATAGAGTATTTTTTTTAGCATGGATTTTTACCTTTTCTTGGTGTTATACTGTATTCCATTCTACATGCCTCTTAGTAAGTCAGAGGGGACTGAGCAGTCCCCTCCGATCATATGCTAATTCCTGCATTGATACCATTAACTAGAATGTGTATGAATAGTTCCTATCTCTGTTAGAGAATTTGCTTTCTTTATGAGCTATATAGTCCACCTGATACGTAAAAGTCTATTGTTCTGATTTTTCTTTTTCTCTCTAGTGAAATTCTCCACAATCATGTTTCTGGAAGTAACTGACAAACAGTATTGAAACATGAAACAATATTTGACTTTATTAATTACTGTATTTGTCTTTGTTTTACTTACTCCATCTGCTTTATTTTTCCAGCTCATTAAAAAATATTACTTAATAGAGAAACTTGAGACACCTCTTACCCATTTTTCTAGCATGAAAATCTTCTAGCTAGTTGATTCATAACAATACTTTGTCTTTCTGCAGATATCTTAGTTTCTTCAAAAAACTTTGATGAACAAGCTCCTGAGAGTTTACTTAACATTTCTGTAAGGCCAAATTTCATGTCTATGAAATCCCTTAGCTTGAGATTCGAATTTTCAAATGGTAGGCAATTGAACAGCACAGTCTACAAGCTTACATTTTATTTAGTCCCACTTCAGCACCTGACTTTGAGAAAAGAGCCTGAAGATTCCCTGTCAATGTATCACCATTTGCCTCAACATGTTGGGAGTGCTCAGCAGTGGCTACTACCTCATGACAAACTGTTGTGTGATTGAAAGAAAATTACCAAAAGGAAAGTGTTATGATTTCAAAATCTGTTGTCAGAGAAAGTATGGTTAACCAGTCTGTGCATACTTTTTCCAAACTGTTATTTGGAAATAATTATATTAAAGAGATAGTTGAAGTCTTTTCTTTAGTGTTAAAATCAGCATGACCATGTGTGAAATGATCCATCAGATTTCAAAAAAACCCATATGGTTTGCAATGCCACAGTTTAAAACTTAATGTGATTTAAGGTATGTCTGCACACTCCCTAAAGCCAGACTACAACTTGCTTGTTAGATAAACAAAGCACAAAACCTACCTGAGAAGCTGGATGGAGGTGTAAGCTTTGTAACACAGGGGAAGTTCTGGGATGCCAGACCTAACAGCAGGTCCTGCACTAGTCCATTTGAAACTGAGCCCTTGCTGGGTTAATATAACAGCTACTTCTTTGATGGTAACATCAGCCTATCTTCTGTGAGCCCTAGAGTGTAAATATTTCTTAATGTACTGAAATTGAGTTATTAATGACCTATTATGAATTTGATTTATTGCCTGTGTACAGATATACACACTTTGCAAACAAGTAAAACAAGTATCTATAAATACTCAAGACATTTCCTTTTTGTACCCATATTTTGTTTGTAGGTTGGGGTTTTTTTTCAGCTCTGTTTAAGGGCGATCCTTTTCAAAGGGAACCTGCTTTTAAAATCTCAAATGAGTTTCAGTGTTTTCATCTTAGTATCTAGATCTTTAAACCTCCATATCTGAAGACTTTTATATAAGCTGCAATTTTATTTAATTATTTACTTTCTCTTCCATGTCACAACTTCCAGGATTTATGTGGGAAAATAAAAAAACCTTTCGGGAGATGCTCCTGAGTATGTTTTATTTCCTAGTTAGTTTTGTCAAAAACCCATAATATTCTACAAGACATGTACACACATATTATTCTACAATACAGTATACATTCCAGCTATTTGAGACCCGAATCTTTCAAAGGTGGTAAAGACCCAGAATAAAGCATATAAAAAACTCCAGTAAATAATTCAGACATTACAACTTAAAATGAAGCAAGAAAAACGTTAACATAAACTCACTTTTATACCTCTCTTTCAAGAAGTCTTAATAGTATTTTCCAACACCACGACAGCAATAACAGTATTTCTTACATAAGCATATTACTTGCATTCTGTAAGTAACTTAGAATCAAATTAGTAGCAATTGAAATGACTGACTATTGCATCCACTGAAATGGCTTTGTTTAATGTAGCTTAGACTACATTAGAACAAAAGATTATATTCTTCATTTCCTGAAATACCATCCAAAGTACAAAATAACATAAATGAGAATTCAAATGTTTTCTTGGGAAAAGTTTTGCATGTTATAGAATAGTAAATCCTAAGTTTTAGAAAATGGCAACTACAACTGGCATGGGCTGTTAGAAAAAAATGGATATGTGAAAGATGCTGACATACCAGTTCCGATCTGAACTGTTCATTTCTTCAGATGGCTCCAGTGAAATATGATATGGACAAGTTACTCTAAGATGAAAAGGCCTTGAAATAAATAATGCATGTAAATTACTATTTCCATTACTGTAAAATGTGAAAAAGTATTTGCATTTTATTTTATAGAACAGAACTCTTCATAACATTTTGTTTCAGTACGTAAAGTGATAAACTATTTTTCTGTTTGTCAAAATTTAGGGGAATAAGATCAGATATTATATAGCTATTCACCAGACAGTACAATGAATATGATACAATTAATTAATAATTCATTAGACTGTGATATGATTTTAGGTGAATTAGAATAACAATAATCTTTAAGACCGCCTGTTCTAAATCAACTTATTTCGGGGGGGTGGTGGGTGGGGGTGCCAAAGAAAACACAAAGATTAAAATTACAAGATTGCTACTAACTACAGATTATGTTGTATTTAAAAGACCTTTCAAATATCATTTATTTACAATAATCTTTCCTACATTAGTACACAAAATTAGGAGACCTGAGTCCTATTTTCCACAGATTACCTGAGAAACACATCTCTAACATCTGTTGTACTTCCATTTCTAGTTTCTTATCTGAAAATGAGGATGATACCTAAGTGCTACCTTTACAAAGGTGTTAGGTGGGTTAGATAAGTACCATCTATAAAGCCCTTTGAGATACTGAGATAAAAAGCTCTGTAAAACGCAAGAAAAGCTCTATATAAGTGTGATATTATTACTGTAGTTCTTACTATGTTTATTTGTTTACTCTCCTCTAGAGCACATAATAATTCTGAAGAGATTTACATTTGAACTTTGAAGAATTCTGTTATCTGTCTTTAGAATTGCTCTTAAGGGCTCTGTAGAGGAAAGGCAAATGCTCACAAAAGCACACTCAAATCTTTCTGAGGATCCCATCCTGCAAGATATTCAGTGTCTCTTGAGCAGCACAGAGCACTCTCAGCTGACTGCACTCATCACGTTGCAAAATTGGGTCTTGGATTCCAGGTGCCAGCATTGCTATGAACAAGAATCCCAGCACAGAAATAAACATAGACCATGAGTCTACTATCTCAGTGCTCAGCAGAATACGATGTACTCAGTAAAGTTAAAAAGAGCAAGACTTTTTCTCTTTACTGTCCTTGATGCTGCAAACCAGAAAGAAGAAAAAAGTACCCATGTGTCACTGGAAGTGTTTTTTTCATTGCTGGACATTGTGGACACATTGAACATCCAACTGCCTTGTCATAATGTCCTTTTACTCTTTGATTTCTGAAGAAAAAAAAATCTTAAGGACATTCAAACAGTTCTATGCAGCCTTTTAATGCTATTCCTATCCTGAAAAATGAGAGCATGGAAAGTGGGACAGGGATAAGAAGGAAGGATGGATAAGTAGGAAAGGAAGCTGGCATCAACTTAAACATAAGATTAAGAGAGTCAAAACTTTTGAAAAAGGACAACGCTATTTTAGAGCCTAGACTAGTAGCCTTTGACCAGATACTTCCTGAGGCAGCAATGGAAGCAAAATAATTCAAAAAAAGAAAATAACTGGAGCAGTTATGGGGAAGGAAGAAAAATGCTAGTTTTATTTTCAGAAGGGAATCTCCAAACACTTTGCATGCGACAAAAATCATTGTTCCAAGACTTAATTGAAGCAAAACTTGCTCATTTCTAAGGTACAGTAAAGCAACATAATTGAGGGGCTTTCTTTTCTCTTCCATTTCCATGTAAAATGAGGTAATTTTGAAATAAACTAATTATATGTATAACAGAATTTGTAACTGGAGTTTTATAACAGTACCGAGTTTTCTCTTCAAAAATAACTTTGAGACAAATGATACAGATCCTGGAAAAGTAGTTGCATCAGAAGATATCATCCAAGACCAGAGCCTAGGACACAGTGAATGTCTGTCACTTGGATCAGGGATGAGGATCAGAGAAGATGGGCAAGGTATCTCTGAGCAGCATGCTTGGATTTGTTTTTTCAGGGTTTTTCTTTTGCTTTGGGTTTCTGTCCTCCTCCACTACACAAACTGGCAAGAGGGATTTTCTGTGTCTTAGGGTAGCACAAGAAAATGAGAAAAAACGCTACTGGGTGCACTTAAGGTGCGATTTAGGCCTTGAGGGTATTCAACAGTAATGCAAATTCTTTTTAGGGCACTCCTGGCTCAACAGTGCTCTAATCTGAGCCCTATACATTATTATACTCTGCTTAAGATCTGGTGGATCAAGGATGTATAGGGAACTGGAGTCTGCAACAGGCAGTAAGATAAAAACAGTCATAATTCAATATTATTACTATTAGAAAATTGCTACTAAAAGTTGGATTTTTTAAAAATAACTGATGGCTTCATTACGTTTAATGTTTGATTTAAGTTTACCACCTTACTATAGTCCTTAGGTTTTTTCAGACTTTTTCAGCAATTGCTTCCTAAAATCCAGTACTTTGCTGCGAGTTGTTGTTGGTTTTTTTTGGTTTTGTTGTTGTTGTTGTTGTTGTTGTTGTTGTTATTTTTTGTTTGTTTTTTTTACACATTTCCATTTGTCATGTTTACACATATATTCTCATTACACTGTGAGAAAGGGTAATAAAAATTGAAACAAAATAAAAAATGTCTTGTATTGGTTTTCTTTATTTCTTCAGGATATTGATGATTGCAGATAAGAAATATGGCAAGTGAAGTCATTCTAGACAGTCAAAAACACTATTCAGTTAGTAAATTAGGACAATACATAATCAGGTGAATGGTATCTCATGTGTACCAACATGAAACATCTGCAGTGAAAACTGACAGTATTAAGTAGGTGCTTAAAATTAGAAACATCCGTATTTATGGATGGTTATATGTGGTTTAAGAAAAAATATATAGTTGACAATAACAGTGTAATTACAGTCACTGCTTCAATCTGTATAAATCATCATGAATCAACCTACAGTAGTAATAAAAATAAATGATACTGGGTTTTGGTTCATTGCTGCTGATCTAATGAAATATAATGAATTAAAAAACAAAAATCCTGAGTGGAATAGTCTCATAAAAATAAAATTTACTAATGGTTTCTTAACAGCTTATGTGAATGCAGTATAAAATAATTGTACTTTTTAAAATAAATAAGCTTTTTGGCAAGAAATTATTTTAGTTTTATTTCAGTCCTCATACTAATTGTGTCCATCATGCAGATGTTTTCCCTCAGAAACTGCCTCTTCTCCATAATTCATTTCACTGATGTAGTAAATGGGAGAGGAGGGGGAGTTTATTGACATAAAAATTTAATGAACAAGATTAATTCTGAGAAAAAGTTATACAGTGAGGTGCAATGACACCACTCAGGTCAGAAAACAGGGAAAATTGTGACATGTCCATATAAAATATCCCAAAGCAAGTTTCTATTCTGTATGTCCCTGCACAAGAAGACATTGAACAATAGGTTGCCTGCCCACTACTGTTATCTTTTCACCGCCTATCACAAGAAAAGCAACTTTATTATTTTCCTCACCAACCCAGAAGATTACTGCAAGAAATCAATGTATATCTCTTTTGAACAAGTCTCCCTCATTAACTAGACCCATTAACTCTCTGCTGCTATAGAAAATTATCAGGCGCTATAATACCAGCTTTAGGTAGAATTACTCATTCAAATGCTTTCTTTAAATCCTGCATCAGACTGAGCTGCCTGAATACATCTGTTTGCTTAGCAGTACATATCAACCTACAAGGAATAAGATCTATGCCCCAACACAGTCAACAGGAGCTTGGCACCAACTTCAGCAAAGCTAAGATTGTTTCCTAAGAATCAAGCCTTCCACTCCCGGTGCTGGCAGGAGTATGCCAGATTATCAGTCCATAAAAAATAATACTGAAGTCAAACCATAGAGGTTTTCCCACTCAATACAGCCTCAGAAGCTGGTAACACGTTCAGATGTTGGAAAGTATTATGCAAATTGTGTTTCTGATGTTTCTTTATAAAGCATCTCATTGTTACAAGAAACAGCTTTTATTTTATCTACATGCCAAGACTCCACTTAAGTATTCCAGAATCAAATTTTGAATGTAGCAGGAATTTTGCTGCAGTAAAGTCAGTAGAAATGGATCCAAAATGGAAGTATACATTTCCAGAATCCAGTTGCAAAACCAGAAATCACAAGTGAGAATCCAAGCCCCAAGTGATATAGAACAGAATTACTTTGACACTTAGTAATCATTGCTAACTAGTAACATACACTCAGTAAATATTTCTAACATTATTATTTAAAAAACCAAACAAATTAGTTGACAAATTTTTGTTAAAGGGAAAATTAATCTAATGAGATAATGTTATAGAGAGATATCAGAAATCATTGTGGGTCTGTAGAAGACAAAACCACTAAAGCACCAGAGCATTTAGAATTAGTTGGAGATTTAAATTTTTGTAGAGAATATGAATTGTCCTCTTCCTGTAAGGAAAGATTCAGAGAACCTCAGGATTAAGCTAAAGCAGAGGATCAGCCTTAGCTGCTATCCTGCCAAGAAGGCATAAAAATGCTCAGATTTTTTTCTATGAGTGGGAGACAAACATTCCACAATTTACTAGAAGATTCAAAGTTAAAATGACAGATAACATATTCAGATGGCCATTGCAATAACCGCTGTGTATCTTATATATTGTGTATGAAAAATCAGGGAACTGCAGTCATCAAATGACAGAATAAAAGGCCAGAAAAGTTCCTGGAAAGAATAACAGTGGAGCAGTCACTCTCTGCAAACTATAAATTGCTTGACAGTCCTAGGTAAGGTTTTTAAAGGGAGGAGAGGGATTTTCAGGGAATGAGTGACTGACATTCAATTGCATATGTCCCATCTGCATTTTTTCCTCAAGAAAAAAATAGTAAGGTATCAAAATTTATTAAGGGAGTGAATCATTAAATTGTGGAGGCCCATTATCTCAAACATCTCACAGTATTCTTATGCAGACATAGATAGGGGATATGACTTTTTAAAATTATTTTTTTATTTAAAAATCTGAATTTGCTTACATTCAGAAATGCTCATGTCCCTTAGCAGTAAACTACGAAATCTGCAAAACCACAGTGCAGTTACTTTTGCTGTTTAATAGAGATAATAGAAGCATTGGAAGCAACAGGATCAAGGGAATTAGAGGAAATGCTCATTAAAACAAATTTAAAAGGTCTAATGATTAAAATATTGATTAATTAGCCAAACATTGATTAACAGTCACACTTTATCAACTACAAAGGTTCTAATTACTGCACCATTATTCCATAGATTGACCTGTTCTCTCTTGTCACTTACAATGAAGAACAATTTTTATTAAGTGGGTTTTGGATTTTTGACCTGTAAAATTTTAATAGGGAGTGCAAAGAGGGTGTCGTGTGTGGTTTGGCATTTTAGTCACTGAGGGACTTATAGTTACTGTCTCTACTTAACCAAAGGCACAGAAGTGCAAGAGGGATGTGAATACTCAGGGATTAAAGCCACACATACACACAACTTCCCCATCAGGAGATAGCTGCATTTGAAACTGCTCCAAGTCTGCTTCATTGAAAGGAGAAATTGTATAATGCTAAACTGTACTGTTGGATGATGACAAAATATTTAAATGGAGCACCAGGATGTTGACCAGCCAAATCCTGTTTGCCAAGATACACAATAAATTTAATGGGGAAGTATAAAATGTGAATGTTGTCTTAGTTTTTTGTACCTACTGCAAAGCAACCCAGCCAACCCTGGACACGTAGCCATCTCACTGTTTAAAACAAAATAGCACAGCAGCAATCAAGACCGAATAGTAGTTATAGTAGTTTATCTACCAAAATATTTCCTGCTACAGTAACCCAGGTCTCAAAAAACTGCCTCACACTTGAAAAATATTCTCCAGAAAATTTATGGATGTCTCACATAAGACTATCTTGCTGATTTCAATAACTGTCCATTTAAATCTGTTGATGTAGCGTTTAAACCTTGCTTCACAAAAGAAAGAGGCTAATACACACATGGGGTTACACTCTCAATATAACTGTCTGGAAGTGATGGTCTGGATTTACTCCTGATGAGATCAGCTCTAAGGCCAGAAAGCAGATTTATAGTGTGAACATAAATGAGCATGGAGGAGGGGGACCTTTTTGATCATACATATGCTTGTCAGGCAAAATGTGCTCAAGACCTCATTGCCAAATAAGCAACAGCAAGCAAGTGCCTTGCAGCCAGAAGCAAATGACATCAGAAGGATGACTCTGAGCAGATGCACCAGGCTCACAGGTTTGATAGCCAAACCTTGGTAAAGGGACACAAAAAACCTGGCACTCAGTTGCTAACACAGGGGCTGGGCTGTATTTCCTTCAGGCTAAACTTACGGTTCTAACAGAGGGGCAACGGTTGAGAAATAGCTGTATCATTCTTCATCAGTTTAAAGGAAAAAGAGGAGCTGGTGCCATGCAAAGGTCTGAAATACCCTACTATTGCAATTTCTGCATATTGAGGAAATAACTGCTTCACTCAGACAGAGGTACTCAACAGCAACTGAAGGAATTAACAATGGAGTAAACAGGTAGATGTCCTTGGCCTTTCCACTCCATCCTTCTCTTACACTATTTTAACCAAAACAACTCCTTTACTTATACCCTGCACATCAGCAAAATAAAAACTATTTCCTTTCCATTATACACCATATGGTCTCCTGATCTGCCTTCTTGATTTTTTACACCAGAAAAGCTGTGACATTTATAATACAATTATAACTTAAATTCACAGACAGTTTACAGTGTAATCAGACAAGTATGCCTGTGTGTTACCCTGCTATGCCAAAGTTTATGGGTTTTCTCAGGTTACTCCAAATGAGAAAAAGAATAAATAAATAAATTTTAAAAAAAGACTCTCACCACTTTCTTTAGAACCCTCTTCCCTCCCTGCATTTATACAGACCCAAGATTGCATCAATACAGTAAAAAATTCCACATAAGACCAGCTAAAGGGTGTTTTAGGTAAAAGTCAGAAACCAGGTATTCCTCTTGCAGTTATGCTAAGTTACAGTGTTCTTCAGCCCTCCCAAAAGTGACAAGAGGCACAGCAGTTTAATGCCTACCATGGTGCAAGTGAAATCATGGCCCTGATTTCAGTGTTGCACATGGAGAGTAAACTCAGCTGTGGTAGGCAATGACAACAGACATGAGAGTGGGCCTGAGGCACCATGAGAAGGTTCACCTCAACAGAGTCCACAAGGCCTCCCAGTCCAGCCCTAGCTGGTTGTTGGGCATGCTAGTCAGGTCACTCTCCCTCATAATGAAAAAAATCTTTGTAATATTTAACTTTATTCACTTTTTTGAGGATTCTTCGTACCTCTACTCCATGATGACCTTGACTGCTAACTGCTAAAATTTTACTTCAACTCTGCTTGCTGCTCGCTTCCCCAAGAGTACATTCTTTGTATTCTTTACTTCATAATTTTTAAGATCACCTACTTGCCTGTTTTTCTCTTTAGCAAAAGCCTTCCTAATCAAGCAAGTTATTTTCCTCCCCTCCACCCTCAAAAGCATATTGAAATGCTAGTGAGTAATGAAAACAGTAATTACTTTAAGGTTGAATGTCTTTTATGTTTGAGTCTTTAGACCAAAGAGATCCCATTCTTGTGTGATCCTTAGGTACTATTGCTAAACATGACACCAATGATAGTGATACTTCAACATTAACAATAGTGATGCTTCTACATATAGGTATTTTTTTATATTAAGATGTATTTCCCTGTCAAAACCACTCAACTGCATTCCATTATAAACATTATTGGTATCATTGAGAAAAAAAAAAAAAAAAAAAAAGCCAAATGATACTTATTTACACACTCTAACAGGTAACAAAAATGCAGCAAGTATGTATTCCTGGCCACATTTCACAAGTTATCAGAGAAATTTCAGACAAATTGTGCTTAAAAATGTAAATTGAGGTAGCTCTATTGTGTTAATTCAGAGCAGTTACTTTACAGGCAAACAACAGAATCGCTGAATTGTTCAGTCACAGTTAGAAACTGTCTTGAAAATTCATGCTTGCATTTCAATCAGTACGGTTTCCATCTTCTTTACAAAAGGGCTTCTAGAAGATGAAGGCAATGTAAGTGCATATTGTATACCATGAGACCGGTACAGGGTCTAGGAGTTTCCATTCAGCTGGAACTGATGCTTCCATTTCTTGAGCATAGGGCAGTGCAGGCATCACCTGGCTTTCAGCTTGGAAAAGTACAGATACAGATGTATCTACATATATTCCATCCAATCCAGAAATTATGGCCCCAGACTCCTTTCCCACCTCCCAGAAATTACTCTGGAGGGGTTGTTATTGTTTGGGGTAGTAGCTGCCCACGATATATTTGAAAGCAGAATATCTGCAGTTCCCTTTCATGTTTTCTTTATCGAACTCCTTTTCTTCTACTAACACTACATCAGAGATGGAAAACTTTGTCTGGGCATATCTGAGATTGACTGAATGCAAAAATTATTTTAGGTTTAAAATGCTCGCTTAAGAAAGCAAGTTTCTCTTTCACATTCTAATTATTTAAGAAACTATGGCTTTGCTTATGTGACATTTGGTTCAAGTATGCTTTGCTATTCTTAATGTTGATTTTTTGGATCACTCCATACATTTTTGTGGTTTTGAAACTGGTTTGTATGTCATGCATGATTAGGGAGATTTATTTGCTGGAGGGAAATAGTTCAAGCCCTTCTTTTTAAAAATAGGAATATGCAAAAGCAGCATTTACACACATCTCTTCAAGCAGACCCTGGTGAAACATAGTCACAAAGAATGAAGTTGATCCCTGTGTGTAGCGAGAACATTAAGCTTATGCACCACTTAAGTCTTTAAAATAGGGTTTAAGTAGGAGTTAAGCGTATTTTTTTCAGGCGCTCTTCATGGGGTAAAATTTACCAACAGAAGGCTTGAATAACTTGAGCAGAAGGCAGTAGGGGCCACACAAAAGGAAGGAGTAGGGAATCATGCTTCAACATGGTAACTGTTGGTAAAGGTCAGCTTCCTACTGACAATAAAGTGCACTCGCTGTATTTATCTGGCAGATCCCTGTGACAATGGCTGGTAATCTATGGATAGCTTTTTAGAAGGGTTTGAGCAGCAGCCTTTGCTCAGCATTACTATTATTCTCTAAAAGGTTTCTGTATTCAATATCCATTTGGCCCGAATAATACAGTAAAGAAAGAATTCTAGGAGCCCATAAAATGATATGCAGTAAAAATTTAAGATCCAAAGTAAGTTCTTAACAAAAATAAATTTTAACGTTTAAGTTGTGTGGATGGTTGTGACCCCAATCATATTTCCTCCATTGTCAGTGGGGAATTTTTTCTTGAGATAAATTCATATAATCACTCAGAAGAGATGTTGCAATCATCTGCCCCAAAATATCTGCAGTAACCAACAAAATGAGCCAAGAAAACACAAACTGATCAAATTGTATTCTGGTTTAAACACAAATTGGCAATACTTAGGCTATGTGCTGCTGTAAGCTAAATGACAGCTCTCCTTTGACTTATGCCATAGGTCTTACGCTTTTCTACTCATGGCTAACTTAAGTAATTTTTAATTTTGAACCCTTAGGTTTTATCAGTTTGTGGGTTTTTTTTTAGCACGCACATGCACCAACCCATCCACATATATGTACGCAGACAGAGAAAAAATAAGGAAATTTTTATCATTATCGTATTTTGGCAGTATAATGGGAATAGACAGCAACTACTTTGTATTACAAATTTGAATGTGAAATTTCAGAAAACCTCCTTGCATTAAAAATGAATTAACTGTGTGATTATTAATTGTGCATATTCCAATCCCTTTGTGCTGTACTGCATGTTTCTTGAATCTCATTTGAATCCTTTGGCTAAGTAATGTGTCAAGGGGGGTACTAGCCTGAATGCCTGAGTTATTTAAAAAGCAGGACAGCACTTCCAGATTAGAATACCAATGAGTGGGGTTAAAAAGGCTCTACTGTAGTTGGAGGGCAGCTCTCAGTCTGAGTAGTACCTGAAAAGGACCTCTATGGACTAATTTTCAGAATCACATTGTAATGTGGGCTCATGTCAATCATCAGAACAGACAGCTTCATCCCATGATATAAACTAGTTATACATTCAAGAGCTGCCAGAGGATCTTCATTAAAAAGGGACTTAGCATTAAAAGAAGAAGGTTGTTTTATTATAATACTTCAAACACAGTTTTTTGTTTTATATGTTCTCAGAAATCTTTTTTGTTCTTCTTCACAATATCAAAAAAGTACCACAGAAGAAGCAAAAACATTAAATATTCCAATTTTTAATGGGAATCAAGGTAGCTTTCTGGTTTAAGGCATTAAAAATCGTATACATTTTTCTAAATATATTCATGTCTTTGAATAACAAAAAGAAGTCTCTAGATGTAATAGGAGGATGTTTTTAATCTTTTGTGAGAAGGGATTTGCAGAGCAGACTACTCAAGGTACAATATCTACTGGCAAAATATATCAGTGAGAGCTTTATACATATAAATTTGTATAAAACCTTTGGGCTATCCACAAGCTTCCAGATACCAGTTAGATATTACAATCCATGTCATTAAAATTTAATATGATTGTGTTAAGAAGAAAACATTAACAATATCCATGTAAGTAAATCATTGACATAGAAATCTAGTATTTCAAGAAACTTTAACAGGGGTTTATTAAAAAATAAATAGATAAATGTATCTATTTACCTATATGGGTGTCACTTCAAAGAACCCAATTTAAATATAATTTCACAAGTCATGCAACTTCTTCAAAGTAGCTAGGAGGATTTTGATCTAAAATTGCTGTTGCCTACTTACTTCATACCAGCAGAGTTTATAGGAATCTAACTGAAAT
Source organism: Chloroceryle aenea (assembly GCA_013399075.1). Classification (NCBI taxonomy): domain Eukaryota; kingdom Metazoa; phylum Chordata; class Aves; order Coraciiformes; family Cerylidae; genus Chloroceryle; species Chloroceryle aenea. The sequence continues at coordinate 136,093 of VWZY01004793.1, forward strand.
GATGTGGTGTTCCTTTATGAGAAGAATAGCATGTTCAGTCTTGTATGTTTTCTGCTGTGTCTTTTAAGCTACGGTATTTTTATTCTGCATTATTTTCTGTCCCGAGAAGAAATCTTTATTTTTAGCCATTTTCCTTTTTTTAATCAGCTCAACAATCATCAAAAGTAAGACACATTCTTAGGAATTGAAATACCATGCATTTCATTGTACAGTGCTTTCCATTTTCCATTATTACCTTCACAATTATTAGCTAATTAAATATTAACAAGTTAATGAATTTTCCTATTGCCCTCATTACTATAATATCTAATACCTCTCAAACATTTAAGAATTCCACTTCTGAACAGCCTGTGAAGCAGGAAATACTATCACTCCTGTTTAAGAGATGGGAGACTAAGGTCCTCATTCCCATACTCACTTTTTATAACAATGCTATCATTAAAAGGTAATGGGATTGCTTTTAAAACAAAGTTATTCTAGTCATCATTGGCAAGAAGATTAAGAAACCCAGCACAAAGAGATTTAAGTAAATTTAACTGGGTTACAAAGGAATCAAACTCTTCATTAAAAGACATATTTTTTTGGACAGACTATTAGACTTTCTGTATTTATTTTTCGTGTACATCGGTTATGATGGGCTGCAACAGGAAGAGTACATGATGTATGATATGATAATACAAAATATTGCATTTTTCAGTGATACTCTTCAGAAATTTCTCTGGAAGCAGTATCATTAAAAATTAGTTTCAAGAGCTTAGAAAACCCTCCTGGTGTGTGAGCTCTAGCAAACTCACTCAAATGCAGGGATATCTTAATTAAAGTCTTTCTGATGTTTAAAGATAAAACAGACATAACAATCCTTGCTCTTTTGGGTTCTTGAAAGAACTCTTTTGAGGCCACCTTCTCTCTCTCTCTCTCTCCTGTGCTCAAGCCTTGAATTACATATAAACACGCACAAAATATCTACCTCAAAAACACTCTACAGAATGAGAGCATGACAGTTACTTTGAAGTGCTAGCACCTTTGCTAGCCTCAGTCCTTGGAGCAGTTAGCAGTTCAATCTTTGATTCAGCCTTTTTCACTGCCTAACAGGTAAATGGCATTCCAATCTTAAGCCCAAAGTACACACATTTGAAGAACTTGTTCAGCATAGTTCAAATCTCCAGCACAGAGCAATATCAAAACCAAGAAATTAAGGGAACAATGAAAGTCTGTGTTGCTGCAACAGATGATACTCAAAGAAATACACAGCTGCAATAAATACAACCATACAACCATAAAAGATGCAATAACAAAAATACCCAGTGAGGCTGCAGTTGCTGCCAACCATCTGTTGGGCATTCATAGCTCTCACTAAACTTTGGGAATTTCCAAAGATACTCTGTACCTTACAAGACCAAGCCTAATATTAACAACATCTCCTACTGGGCATGCTTTAGGAGTACCTTCCAAATTGGTACAATAGCTGACAATATCAAACTTGTTTACATTAGTCAGTTCTACGGAAGGCATTGCAAGATAACCCCATGTTTCAGAGCACGCAGAATTATGAAAGCAAGCTAGACTAGCTGGACTAGTCCAAATTTCTCTCTTCAATTTTTGGAGAGCTACTATGCAGATTCTGGTGAACAGCCAGCTAAAAATCAGCCAGAAGTTTGCCAAGGTATCCATGAAGGCTGATAGAATCCTGGCTTGTGTCAGAAGTAGTGTGGTCAGGAGGACTAAGGAAGTGATCATCCCCCTGTAATGGGCACCAGTGAGGCCACACCTTGAATACTGTGTTCAGTTTTGGGGCCCTCACTACAAGAAGGACATTGAAGTGCAGGTGTGTGTCCAAAGAATGGCAACAAAGCTGGTGAAGGGTACCTGAGGGCATTTAGCCTGGTAAAAGGAGGCTCATGGAAGATCTTACTGCTTTCTACAGCTACCTGAATGGAAGTTGTAGCCAGGTGGGGGGCAGTTTGTTCTCCCAAGTAACAAGTGATAGGACAAGCTGAAATGGCCTCAAGGTTTGCCAGGAGCAGGTTAGACCGGACATTAGGAAGAACTTGTTCACAGAAGGATTGTAAAGCACTGGAACAGGCTGCCCAGGAAGTGGTGGAGTCACCAACCCTGGATGTATTTAAAAGAGGTGTAGATGTGACACTTAGGGACATCATTTAGTTGTGGCAGTGCTGGCTTAACAGTTGGACTTGATGATCTTAACAGCCTCTTCCAACCAGAATGATTTAATGATTCTGTAACTGTAGTCCTTGCAAGGATTTCCAGAATTTATTCTAGAAGATGCTGCTTATTTATTACAAATTAAAATTTTATTTGTTAAAGCATACAGATGTGTGACATTCCCATCAAATCATACATCCCATTACCCTTGGCACCTCATTTAAGGCGCAATATATTCTGTGCATTGCCTTTCTTTATGCTCATGCTCACTTTGACCATCTTTCTCCCATTTTCAATATGCTGATTACAACAACTTGGAGGCTTTAGCACCTTTTAAAATATATAAATCCTTTTGAGGGTCACTTCTGAATGGGAAGCAGTACTTGTAGCACAAGACTAAACACTATTCTTTGTAATTTATATTTGGGTTACATTTACGTTGTAAGATGTTTTTACTAAAGATAAGACAGTGCCTTCAGTCTGTCTTCCACAAACTATGTGATGCAGTCTCTCTACTTATGGAAAGAGGTGAGATGCAGGTACACAAGATAATTTTGGACTCAGTGAACAACTCTGGAAATAAAAGGAACTATACAGTATCTTTTATGTCACCAGATTATATAAAACAGTCTTCTAATTTTAATTGTCACTGTCTTAACATTTTCAGAGTTATATTTAGCAATTTATATTAGCACCTGAAGTCAAAAGCATGCGGAAAAAAATACATCCTTAAAATAAAAAATACAATCAATGCAGTCCATCAAGTCTCAGACTCCGTGTGGAGTGAGCACTTAGCGAGACTTGAATAAAAGCAAGTAATCAAAATCCTTCAGAAGGGGAATATTGACACTGCTCAGAGCACAACACTGGAAAAGGCCTACATGTTGATAAAACAGCAAAATCCTCAATTGAATCTCTGTGCAACACTAATTTACCTAAAATTTCTCTAAGTTGATGGGGTTCACAGACAGACTTTAACAGACAACTACAAACCACAGGTTCCCTGGAGTGCACCAATGCCCAGTAAGGAACGCTTTGTTACAGAGACCAAAAACTTCTTTGAGGGAAATAAAGGTAAAAAGAGAATCCAAAACAATAAATGAGATACAGGAAGCCGCTTGAGGTAAAAAAAAAAAAAAATCTGAAAGGCTTGTTATGTCCTGGGAAGGCTTAGCTAGAACTGTTTTCTGCCCAAAAATGATTGAGAAAGGGATAAGATGCTGTAACATCCATGCTATAGTAGCAGGTGTTAATCAGTTTTGCAAGAGCACCAGTGACAGCATTAGTAAATTCAGACACTTCTTATTGCTTATTGCAAGTAAAAAGCACCTTTTGACAAAACAGCCTCAAAGAAAGTGGCAAGTTGGCCTATTCAAGAAATTAAGGTTCTAATTGTCAGGTAGCTGAAAATTCTTAACACCCTTCAACAGCAGCTAAAAAGCTACATATAGTTTTATACTACTACTACATAACCAGTATTTTGTATAGGAGAATATAGAACAATCCCCATTTCATATATATTGCTATTAGAATTATTATCTTCATACAACATGAAATTAGCAGAAAGAACTAAAAGACAAAACTGGTTATATCCAGTTATACAAGAACTCCAAAATAAAATATATTGATGCAGAATTAGTCTTACATTGTTATGTCTGAATTAAGTTAAATTTTCATTATAGAAATACAAACTCAAAACACTCCTCAGGAAACTCACTAAACTTTCCAAAGACGTATGCTTTTCAAACAGTGATAGACACTTCAGCAGCTGGAAGTATCATTAAGGACCCTAATTTGTCTACAAATGGTTTAAAGTGTTTTTGAGAAACATTAGGAAATTAATCACCCGAAGGAAGCTGCTTTAAGAAAAATAAAAAGTTAGGAAGGTAAAGGAATATTTGGGCATATTTTTCACATTGTTGTTCCAATTCACAGTATTTAGGGAATATTGAGGTTTCCCCCATACTTCATAATTTATTTGATTTTAATATGTTTTAGCATTCTTGATAGTGATAGCATGCTTTACTACTTTGAGCCTATTGATACATTTCCAGCAAATCCTCTTCTGTGTCCTCTTTTGGAAAACCTTTAAAAGAGCTGTGACAGCGAGGCGGGNTCTAAAAGAAACTCAGTGCAATCGTTTTTACTGGAGTTTCTCATGTCCAAATTTTAATGCTCTGGACACCTACCTCTAAAAAAAAAAAAAAAAA
>VWZY01004793.1:140987-152607 GCA_013399075.1 Chloroceryle aenea
AAAAAAAAAAGAGAGAGAGAGAAAGAAACAAGTACTCTTTGTGGTCTCTTTGTAGTAATGAAATATGAAAAAAAAAAAAAAAATTATGAGCAAAGAAAGCTGTTAAAAGATTACATCCAATGCATGTCATTTTTCGAATGTGCTACTATATTCAGCAGTAATTGAAGAAGTAGAGAATAGGCCTTTTCTTTATAATTTGTACAGTACAACTTTTTTTTTTTTTTGCTGTATCAGTGATTTGTTGCATAAATAACCTTACATCACTTAGCAAGGTTATTTAAATGAGCAGCAGAAAAGGGCATCAAAATTATACAAAATTCAATGAAAAAAATCCTCTGTTCATGTCATGGAGTAAAATCTCTATTTGGAATGTCTATAAGCAATTTGGAAAAGTCACAAATGCTCCGTATAAAGATTTCATGAAACTAAATTCAGAGAGAACAGCAAGTCAGATCCTTAATTATTTATTAAAAGAAAGGAGAAAAATCTGAGCAATTATTCCACAGAGATAGCACACAATGTGTTTTTTTATTCACTAGAAGGTATCATTTATCCACTTTTGTCAAGAAATGCTCACAAAACACATTGGAAGTACTATACGGAATAAATATACAGAAAGTTCTCACAAAAAAAAATTTTGGAACCACACATCTTTCATTTCATGCTTCCTAGATTTATCATGCAAGTACAGATAACTCTATAATATATTATTTTTAAATTGAAATGGCATAATTAAAAAATCTATACAGATCCATCTGTTTCCAGCCAGAGATATTACAATAACTGATTCTTAAACAATGCTGCAGTAAATCACAGACTTGTGGTACCTGGTATGCCTATCTACTAAAACCCTGCAGAATGAAATCAGTGTTTTTCTCAAAATGTAGCACGATTCTCTAGACACTACTCTGTCTCAATACGCCACTGTCAATAACTTCATACTGAAAGTGATGATAAAAAGGATGCAAATAGACATAAAATGTAAAGTTGGATAGTAACTATAATTAAAAAGTTAAGACACTCATGGGAATTAATGTGTAATAACAATCCATCCAGACATGTTAGTAGGCACTAAAATTACAAGTCCTTTCAAAGTGTGCCTCCAAAGTGTGCCTTTAAGGCATATTAATGCAGGTTGAAGAGTTTTCTCTTGATACTGTGATAAGGAACAGTAAAAATTAGTGGCAAATCTTGCAGGTAGAGGACAAAACTAGATGAAATTTGTTGTCATATCTGACTATTACAGCAAGTCCATAGCAAAACCCAGATGCAGTGAAAAGGGCAAGGAAATAGCCTAAACTGAGTCTAGAAACAAATACTAAGAATGGGAAATTACACAGTTCCTTCTTTTGTTAAAGTAACAGAAGTGTTGACTAGAGAACTTTCAGGCAAAACACATTGGAATTAAGAAATGCTTCTTGTACAGAATTGCAGAAAAGTCTGCTCTATAAAGGTCAAGAAAATATAGCACTAGAGGTGGTTAGAGAGCTGGCTTGGATAACTGATGCAAAGGTTACTTGTGGGGATGTAGGGAGTTGGTAAGTGGGATGATGCTGTGAGCGTGTAGAATTTAAACTGCTTGGGTTTTTTGTTGGGTTTGGTTTGTGGGTTTGTTTCTTTATTTTTTTTTTTTCTCCCCTTTCTGTATTGATGACCTGGCAGAAGAAATGTGAGGAAAGGTGAGACAGTTTTTGCTGACACAAAAATGGGGTGGGGAAGTCAGTCAATACAAAAGTGAAGAGTTTTATAGGTCAGAAAGTCTTAGGACAAACTAGGAGTCTGAATGAACAAAAGTGACTTCCAAAAGTCACAATAAAAATCATAAAATAATGAAAGAAGAAATGAGAAACCCAAGATAAAAATTCATCTCCTTTGCACAGAGTGCAATAGGCATATAACAAAATACAATGTACAAGCTTTTATGGCATTATATGCATTATTGGTCATATTGTAGTGATTTACCATGATGAAAAGGCAAAACAAATTCTGAATAGGATAAATAGCAGACATGAGTCAAGGACAGCACTCCATAATGAGTGATTCAGCCAGTGTGGGATAACACCAGTAAGTCATCACCTCAGTAAAGAAAGAAAATAGTTGCTGAGCTTACAACAAAGAACAGCAACTTTACATGGTAAGACTGGGATGTGGAAAGCTTGACTATTTATAACGCTAAGGGAAATTTTGTGGCTTTTTTTTGAAAGTGAAGGCGATTAAGAGGAAACTCTATTAAGGTACATACAAACCTGAAGGGAACAGAAAGNATTGCATGTCATTTTTCGAATGTGCTACTATATTCAGCAGTAATTGAAGAAGTAGAGAATAGGCCTTTTCTTTATAATTTGTACAGTACAACTTTTTTTTTTTTTTGCTGTATCAGTGATTTGTTGCATAAATAACCTTACATCACGTAGCAAGGTTATTTAAATGAGCAGCAGAAAAGGGCATCAAAATTATACAAAATTCAATGAAAAAAATCCTCTGTTCATGTCATGGAGTAAAATCTCTATTTGGAATGTCTATAAGCAATTTGGAAAAGTCACAAATGCTCCGTATAAAGATTTCATGAAACTAAATTCAGAGAGAACAGCAAGTCAGATCCTTAATTATTTATTAAAAGAAAGGAGAAAAATCTGAGCAATTATTCCACAGAGATAGCACACAATGTGTTTTTTTATTCACTAGAAGGTATCATTTATCCACTTTTGTCAAGAAATGCTCACAAAACACATTGGAAGTACTATACGGAATAAATATACAGAAAGTTCTCACAAAAAAAAATTTTGGAACCACACATCTTTCATTTCATGCTTCCTAGATTTATCATGCAAGTACAGATAACTCTATAATATATTATTTTTAAATTGAAATGGCATAATTAAAAAATCTATACAGATCCATCTGTTTCCAGCCAGAGATATTACAATAACTGATTCTTAAACAATGCTGCAGTAAATCACAGACTTGTGGTACCTGGTATGCCTATCTACTAAAACCCTGCAGAATGAAATCAGTGTTTTTCTCAAAATGTAGCACGATTCTCTAGACACTACTCTGTCTCAATACGCCACTGTCAATAACTTCATACTGAAAGTGATGATAAAAAGGATGCAAATAGACATAAAATGTAAAGTTGGATAGTAACTATAATTAAAAAGTTAAGACACTCATGGGAATTAATGTGTAATAACAATCCATCCAGACATGTTAGTAGGCACTAAAATTACAAGTCCTTTCAAAGTGTGCCTCCAAAGTGTGCCTTTAAGGCATATTAATGCAGGTTGAAGAGTTTTCTCTTGATACTGTGATAAGGAACAGTAAAAATTAGTGGCAAATCTTGCAGGTAGAGGACAAAACTAGATGAAATTTGTTGTCATATCTGACTATTACAGCAAGTCCATAGCAAAACCCAGATGCAGTGAAAAGGGCAAGGAAATAGCCTAAACTGAGTCTAGAAACAAATACTAAGAATGGGAAATTACACAGTTCCTTCTTTTGTTAAAGTAACAGAAGTGTTGACTAGAGAACTTTCAGGCAAAACACATTGGAATTAAGAAATGCTTCTTGTACAGAATTGCAGAAAAGTCTGCTCTATAAAGGTCAAGAAAATATAGCACTAGAGGTGGTTAGAGAGCTGGCTTGGATAACTGATGCAAAGGTTACTTGTGGGGATGTAGGGAGTTGGTAAGTGGGATGATGCTGTGAGCGTGTAGAATTTAAACTGCTTGGGTTTTTTGTTGGGTTTGGTTTGTGGGTTTGTTTCTTTATTTTTTTTTTTTCTCCCCTTTCTGTATTGATGACCTGGCAGAAGAAATGTGAGGAAAGGTGAGACAGTTTTTGCTGACACAAAAATGGGGTGGGGAAGTCAGTCAATACAAAAGTGAAGAGTTTTATAGGTCAGAAAGTCTTAGGACAAACTAGGAGTCTGAATGAACAAAAGTGACTTCCAAAAGTCACAATAAAAATCATAAAATAATGAAAGAAGAAATGAGAAACCCAAGATAAAAATTCATCTCCTTTGCACAGAGTGCAATAGGCATATAACAAAATACAATGTACAAGCTTTTATGGCATTATATGCATTATTGGTCATATTGTAGTGATTTACCATGATGAAAAGGCAAAACAAATTCTGAATAGGATAAATAGCAGACATGAGTCAAGGACAGCACTCCATAATGAGTGATTCAGCCAGTGTGGGATAACACCAGTAAGTCATCACCTCAGTAAAGAAAGAAAATAGTTGCTGAGCTTACAACAAAGAACAGCAACTTTACATGGTAAGACTGGGATGTGGAAAGCTTGACTATTTATAACGCTAAGGGAAATTTTGTGGCTTTTTTTTGAAAGTGAAGGCGATTAAGAGGAAACTCTATTAAGGTACATACAAACCTGAAGGGAACAGAAAGGAGAGATGCTGCAGGCTATCTGAGCTGGTGTTAAATAGAAGTACAAGGGGTTATGAACTTAAGCTGGGGGAGAATTGGACAGTAAAAGAATTTAGGTAGAGTTTTCTTGCACTGTTGCCCTTAGTGGAAAAACCTTCCAAGGCTAGACATTGTAATAAGCAGTATACAAAAGAAAATGTTGGACAAGGAGGAAATAAAGTATATTGTGGTGTGACTGTCCATTTAAAGCACTGTGGCAGCTCCGTGAGGGTTTTTTTGCCCTCATTCTGTCAGAAACTTTCCCAACTCTCCAAAAGTTTTAAGGCACTTAGATCCCTTTAGGGAACAAAATGGTTAAATGGGCTCAAATACCTGAATTCCTAGCATGCAATTCAAAAATACAAGCCTATGATACCAGTGTTGCCATGAAGTACATAATACAAAATATATAATTAATTTTATATGAATTTAATTGCTGATGATGGAGTATTAGGATGGAAATTACTAGAGAATAAGAACTCCTCATTCTTAGAAAAGGTACATCTGAGGGACTGACATTTAAGAAAGCGCAACACACATATATATGTGTAGAAGTCTCTTATTTTCATATTCCTCAGGGAGAACAGCTTTCAGATCAAGAATATAATCTCAGTTTCCTCACCCAGACTTTCCTAGATATCCCTCACAAAACTACCAGGACACTTGCAAGGTCATGCCAATGTTATTAAATTTAGGACAGAGATAATGTATTCACAAAGTACCAACAAAAACCCTATCAGATGATTGAGGACAGCACCTTTTGATTGCTACCAACACATTATTAATTTAAGCCTAAAGAGATTGGTAAACCTTCTAAAGCCAAATATTAGATCCTAAGTTTCCTACCTCCTATAAAAATAAGCTTTTTAACACCTAAGATCTACCAGAAGCTACTTCTGAAATACTTAGTACTTTTTGCATTTGCCCTCCTCCTTCCCAGCACATTTTCCCTAACATATTACATTTGAACTGAAACTAACCAATAGGCCACCTGAAATCAAAATGTCAATCCTAAACAAGCTTGAGATATTTTACAAACTGCTGCTATTTCTCATTACTTTCCCTTGCATACACCCAGTCTGTGTGGCAGCCCTATTAACTTGTTTTTCTTTTTAGCCAGTTTGGTTACATTGGACAGCTTGTTCACCTCCACTCAGATGCAAATTGTCAGCATTCTCCTATATTGGCAGCTGGGTATTAACACGGACTTCACAATTCTCTGTTAATTTTTGTGATATCCACTTGTCTAAATATCCTCACGTAGCCGGTAACAGAGCTTGCTGAGACTGAGCTATGTAGATCTTTGAGCTATGTAGATCTTTGAGCTAACAGCTCAAAACAGCTAACAGCTGCTCTTATGTACTCACAGATGCAAGGGAACTCACTTTAAGTACAATATTTTTGAAATTAAACAACTATTAGACAAACACATCTTTAATATCACACTTCAACTTTTGACAGCATTATACAGAAATTGAACTTAGTGTGGGTGGATTTGAAAATTGGAGAGCTTGATCTCTTCATACTGAGCATTTTACAAACAGGACTGACAATTCAGAAATATATTTTCATTTTGGAAGAAAAGCCAGGTGAACAGAAGAGCACCCACCCTTCATGGCCTCTGGGATAGAATGGGACTGTTTTATCCCAGACGACCACTGCCTGAAAAGCATCTACAATACATACTTTTTACAATCCCTTGAAAAGGAAAATGACCATAAATGACCTTTGTACCCCTATTAAGACACATAGGCATTCCAATACAAATGAAAGCTTTGCTACTAACTCAGTAAAACCGTTGTTGTTTGTTACAGGTGAAATTAACTGCTCTTAAATAAACCCTCAGGACCACCCACAAAGCTGTGTGTTTAGAAATCATTAAGTCTGAGATTTACAATTTGCTTGCTCCAACTTAACATCAGCTGTTTGAGTTCTTGCATTTGGCCATTATTATTACAGTAATGCATTAATTTGCTCCTAATGAATGATATACTGTCAGGCTTGTCCCAGTGCAATGGTGAAGAGAACAAGTGACTATATTTTTCTTAACCACCAACTACAAAAAAAAACAACCACCAAGTTTTGAAGAGGAAAATGCACTCCCTAAACATTTCAGAGCACAGAAAATTGTCTTTGTCTATTATCTCATTGATTTTTTGAACAGCAAGGCTGTCAGGAGGCCACTGAAGGGCCTTCTTCAATCTTCTAGCAGTTTGCCCACATGATCGCAAAATACTTTCATATCCTAAGTCAATTTGTTTAAAATCTCACTTTGCTAACAAGTCATTTGGAGGGAGATCTTGTTTTAAGAGAAGTGTTTAAAAATACACTATCCAAACAGAGCATATTAAGTAATAAAAAAGCACAGTGCATGCAGTTAAACTTAAAGCATGTCTGTTTCAGTGTCTAAAATAATTTTCAAAATAAATAGAAAAAAAAAAGGATGTTTATTTTTTTGTTAAGATACTCAATTATAAATGTTATTAATAAACTGAGCTAGTCTTTCAATAACTGTGTTTTAACTCCCTCTCCTTGAAAAGATACCACTGGCTTGATGATCCTTTGCTGCACGCTCAATTTCATACTAGCAAGAACTTCTTGGTTTAGTAAGAAGGTCTTAAATTCTTTAGGAGAAGAAAAAAGAAAACCCATTGCTGGACTAAGATCTCAGATTCATTTCACACAGACCACGGGATGGATCTACTTAATGGTTACTTTAGGTCTAAATAGACAGATTCAAACCTATTCAAAAGGGTTTCCTGCCTCATTATCATTTACCTAAGCATTCCATTACCACCACATTTACCTTCACCATATCACATACAGCTCAGAACTAAGAAGGTTCAATTAAAAAAATGCCAAGAGCAGAAAGCTGACACATGCTATGCATACTGTAATGAACGACCTACTTTAAAACATTCCTATATGTTAGTACCTACACCATTTTTCTGGTTATTTTCTACAGAGTTTTTCGAGTCGTTAATTAAGCAAGGAGGAAGCCAAAGGCATGGGTTCATTTGCAAGAAGGTTGTAGATGAATGGCAGGTGTGTGTTTCTGTAAAACAGAGAGCAAAAGAGAGTTGTGCGCAATGTACTAAGGCTCATCTTAAAAAGTATGGTCCATGTTGTTCAAGTACAGCACTGTATTTCTCCAACACTTGTATAAGTGACAGCTACAGTCTATTCATCTGTGTGAAAAAAAAACAAAACCAAACCAAACATACTTGAATTTCAGATGTTAAACAAAAATTAATCATCTTCACAGTTTACATAACTTTTGGAGAAGGTTTTGCTGTTCATTCAGGGTACACCTTCCAACAAACTGGGTTTCCGAGAATTCATAACAGACTTTTATATATGTGTAATCTAAACTATTAAATTGAAAAATGAAGTAGCAAATAAAGCATCTTATAGCTTTTAAAGATGTTTTTTCAGACTGATGGGACCATTACACATTATACAATTGTGCCACTTGGTTCCTGCTGCCAGGATGACCCTCCAAAAGCAGAGAGAGTTTAGAAATTTACTTTCAAATTTATTTCACAGTTTAGCTTTGAGAGGAAGTGTTTTTCTCTATATGAACTCTCAGACAGCTATGCTGAGCAAACTAGGTGCTTCTTCCTTTTAAGTTAAACCCCTTAGATTACTTTAACACAGTTCTTTGTGGTTTAATTTATCATTTGTTCTGGCACCATTTATCAGTAAATGCAGAATGATGAAGAAATGGCTCTATTAAAATGGAATAACTACTGAATTAAAAAGCTGTTAAATGAGTTGGAGTGCAGACTCCTGTTAACAGTATGTGGGAAGGGTGTTTGGCTGAAATAAATTACTTTCACAGTAATAATTTGAGAAGTGCACCTTTGGAGAAACATGTTCAAAAATTCACATCTTGATTTCCTGACTAAAAATCACATTCACTACTAATAATATTTTAAAATTAGAGTCACAGCTAAAGTGAGGAAAAATTTAGAGTCCAATACTTTGGTTCAAAACCAAAATACTCTTTAAAAAAAAAAAAAACCCAAACAACTATGAATGGCAGTTTAAAAAATATACATGCAAAATAAAGAAGCTGATTCCAATTAAGATATAGTTCTCATGTTCACCTTAACTTTCTGAAAACACTTTTACAATCTTTCAATGCAGTCTGCTATATAAACTTATAAATAATATACAGCCCTGTAATTCAGAGCAGTCTGCATTGTAACTCTCTGCAAATAGTAAACAGACAACTACCTAATGAGTCGAGGTATACTTTCATTTTATTGATTGTAACAGAAAATGTAGGTAAGAGAAAGTACTGAATAGATATTCAGTAAGTCCGTATTAATTGACATAAACTGTTCTAGATGTAAAAGTACTGTTTTTTTTTTTTAATTCTAAAAGAAATTCTGATGGACATGATAACTTACAGCATTTATTATTAACCAGGTATTTGCAACAGCCTAGTTACCAACAAATATTTAATGTTGGAAATCACTGCGTTCTTATTCTTGTGCTTAATCAACACTTTTCTTGTGGTTAACAACAGCATTTATTCAAGTCATATTAGGAAATTATATAGCTCAATAAAAGGAAGTGTCTATCCATCACTCAGGGCCTTCTCCTGCACTGATTGATTTCACTAGAAGCAAAAATAATTTCCCAGAACTTACACACATAATTTTGCCCCTTTGAAATGACCTCCTAAGAAATATCTTCTAGTCAGGGTGGCATTTTTATAGCTTTAATAGCAGATTTTATTTCTATGAATTGTTACTAAAAAGCTGCATTCTGACCCTGTTGTGGGGCTCTACTGTGGCACAGAGTACAGAAACGGTTATAACACATTTCTCTATCCACACAGGATATTGACAAGGCTGACAAAGATCACACATAGGCAACAAAGTGGAGGTATGTCATGATAATGTACTCCCAGACATTTAAGAAAAACTAACCATTTTATGCACAGCAGCATTGAAAAACAAAAACACCAAAAAACCCCACATAACCCCACTACCAACCAAACCAAAAACCAAACCCAAACCATAATTGCCAAAATGGCCACTGTATTTAGTACAATGCAATATAATGGCAGATTACATTGCCTGAATATTAGACAGTATTATACAATGGACATTAGTTTAATAATTGCAAGAGTAACTCAATAAGAATAAAGGAAACCCAAATGGAAGATCTTTTAACCTCTGAAAAGATGAAAATTACTCTCAAGTTTACCTAAAACAATTGTGTACTTTACTTACAAGAACTACCCAGGCCACAAAGAACACAGATTCGTATTTGGGTTTAGGCTTGATTGGCAGAAAACCTCATTTTTACCTCTACAGTCTATGTGATTGCAGGGCCTGTTGTGATATTCAGAGCAAACTATAGACATTAACCTTTACACTCGCCCTCCATAGTCATCTGCATATATACCATCTTGCTTCTTTTTGCATGTACAAGAACAGAAGGAGCAAGAATAGTAGTGCAGTGACCCACTTTCGTACATCCTTCTTTAGCCTTGATATAATATACTGCAAATTTTTTTTCCCTACACTGAAGGCCCCTCGATGCTTGTACACATTCATCTTGCACTGTCCTCTGTAAAAACATTACTGCACGCTGTGGTTGCCTCGTTCAGCACAGTAGCTAAATCTGCCCACCCTCCTTCCTTTACTGGCTAACTCTCCATGAATCTGCTTTGGCTTGAATTAATTAAAACATAAACAACAACAACAAAATGCCAATCATAGTTTCTTTTCAAAGCACTGCTTAAGTTAAAAGGGGGGTTGGGTTTTTTGTGGGTTTTATACAGAAAATTATAAAACTGGCATGTTAAGAAAAAGTGAGCGGTGGCTTCAGTTGGAAACTGTATTTAAGAATGAAAGATTCATCCCAAACTGTATTTTCCAGCATGTTACCATGGATAAATTGAAGTATGAATTTAATCTCTAGTGTCTGGGGTTTTTTAAACTAGTAATCTGTAGATATTTTTGCTTGATTTCCTTCGTATCTAGTAAGCAGTTGTTGCATAATATATTATAAAATTTTATCTGTTAAAAAATGGCTTCTTTCATGTTTTAACACATTTTTAACACAGCATATAAACATAATTTTTATTTTCCTAGCCTCTTGCCAAATATTGCCTGAATATTTTATACATGGTTCTTTTTTCCCCACCTCATACCCTCTCTCTCAATTTTCACAGGTATCTTCAGGTGTAAATAGTAACAGTAAATCTCAGTCTTTCCCAGTCAAACTTCCATATTTCAATCTGACCAAATGTATCTTTAGAGGTGCTTATTGTATACTGTGAGTCTGTCTGTCCCTCCAGAGCAAAGATAAAGACTAAGCTGCAGGAGTAGCTAACCTGCCAGCTAGCTCCCAAGGCTCCAAAAGAGAGAACTGTCACCTCCAGCTGCACAGTACACAACAGGAGGATCTCATGGCCAGCCCTGAAACATGGACCAGGTCCCAGAAGCTCCAATGCTCACACAGCCACACAGTAACCTCTGATGTCTTTTGCTTAAAATAATTAATTACATAAAATAAGAGTAAAATTGCTGTTCTACCTGCTCTCTTCTATTTGGCTCTGGAGATTCCTGCAGATTCAAAATGGATTTAGGGAATAATTATAAAAATTCAAATGGCTGTCATTCATCAACACTGAAAAGAGAACTCTAAAATCCTAAAGCTCATTTTGCACAAATCCTTAGAAGGGAGGAGCTTTTAAAAATGCTCTACTAGACATAGTCAAATGTCTTAAGCAGGAATAAACAGTAAGCTACTGAACTGAATTAGCAGAGAAATGGGAGAATGTCTTTGAACTTTCCTTTATAACTACCTCATTTGCTTTAAAATACACACATTTCTTTTCACTTAAGTTAGTAATTTTGATTTTTTTTGAGTATATAGTTATTTTATATTTGCATTTCATTTTTTAATAGATTTAACCATATTTTTAAATGAAAAAAAAAAATAATCCCAAAGAAAAAAACACTTCATTGAAAAACAGTCCAAAAGAACCTAACAGTTTTGAAGGAACACAGCTTTTTAATAGTTAATATTCCATCCATTTAATATCTCTAATTATTTCCCTCTGCAGCTTTGATGGGTAGTTATAGCCTGAAATAAAAACACTGTGGTAAGGACAACTGCACAGCAAGGTTAAGTGCCTTCTTGTCTTCAGTACCAATAATTACCTTTAA
>VWZY01004793.1:152645-170314 GCA_013399075.1 Chloroceryle aenea
GCAAAAAAAAAAAGCTGTTTTCAAGTTTGACAGTTAATTTACTAATGAGTATGTGGACCCAATTTATAATAAAGTAATATTGATCAGAAATAATCCTGCACTGGTACTCATCTGAATTATTTTATTGTTCAAGTTCCTATTAAATAAATTGGAAAGGATTAATTTTGCAAGATGGATTGTCAGAGGCTGCTGCATAAACTAGATGCATGTCAGCACTAAATTTAATTATTGATCACAATACAATAGTGCTGAGTATTCCAATCCCCAAACAGCTTCCAGTAACTATCAGCAGATTCCAAATATAGAAACTGAAGGAAAAAAATTTGATTGCAGATGACTACATTTTAAAATAAATATAAATAATTCATTAGCACCCAATAAAAATTTAAAATATAATTCAGTTCACTCACTAGAACCTATAACGAGTAATCAGAAAATTAAAGTACTTCCCTTCAAGAGACAAACTCCAATGAAGTAGTATAATGTTCTTTTGATTGGGGGGCTCCTATGATTCCCAGTTCTGGAAGAGAAATTATATCTGGAAATGGAGGTTGGTTGGAGCAGATTCCTTCCTCATTATAACTCTTCTTGTTGCAAAACGAATGCAAATACTCTAGAATGTACAATGGAACACTCTACTTACAAAAACATATCACAAGAAAGAGATGAGGATGCATCTTCAGAAAGAAACCCATTTTCCAGATGTAGTTATGATCTCTAATTGATGAAAGCAGTCTAACAGAAACAGTCATGGTGCTTTCTAGAAGTAGACAGTAATGGATAGTTTTTCTTTTCATTTTTAGAATGTTCAGAAAAGGTACATAAGAAATGAGATTTTTGTAACTAGTCATTAAAATCTCTCAGACAAAAAATAAAAAAGCCTAAAGAAAAACTGTTGAGTTACTTGATTAAGAATTCTAATTCCAGAGTAATAAGTGACGATCAGAGATGTCTTAGAGATAGGAATAAAGAGTTCTAGAGACAGGAAAGAGAGCAACAACATACAATTTTTAAATATTTAAATATTATTGGTGTGGTCACTGAAAAACAATTTCACATTTTATTCTGTAGAGTTACTGTTTAAATTCATAGACTTTACTAATGTTCACATAAATAATATTAACAAAACCATAATTTCTAGTGAATTCCTAATGTGCATGCTGACATTTCAACTTCCTCTGACCTTTTAAACAATTCTTTCTTAACAGACAGTTCAAGGCCACTTTAACATTATCATCATAAGCATTACAGAAACAACTCCAAGCTAATGTGAAGATTATTCCAAAAATAAACAAGCTCTTCCAAGATTATTTTTTTTTAAAGCAGCTTCAAATTTTTAACTTTTACTCACTGAAACAAAGATCAATGTTAACTCATAAATCTGGGCTTCATCCAACACCTATTGAAGTCAATAAAATTGCCCCCTTGACTTAACCATGTGCGAGATCATGTCCTTTGTGACAATTATAACATGCTTGCCAAATGTTACATCCCCAGACCAGAAGTGTTTTAAATTGAGCATTAAAAGTTTTTATTAAACTTTTGCTATAATCCAGAATCCCAAACAGAGCTTGTCACTAAGCCCTGCTCCTGGAGAGTCTCCCAGGAGCACTAAACTCTTCTGATGAGTCTAAAAGAGCACTTGGCATGCTCACTAGTTTTAACAAGGTCTGTGACTGTCATTGGCAGCCATTGAGCACCGTTCAGCATAACCTGCTCTAACATAGCCATGCTAGTTTCAGAGCATTCCACTAACTGAGAGAAATTAAGTCCCTCAAAAACAACAACAAAAAATCTATGGTTATTACAAACTTCCCTAATATATGCCCTGAAGTCATTCTTAAGTTTAAAAGTGACATTGAATGGGCCTTTACCCATGCAGCCACTTTAATCTGAGGAAAGACATGGGTTCTCACCCATTTCTGAATCCTGGATACAAGGTAGATAAAATCCTCTTGATTTGGGGGTACAAATAACTTATGAGATTCAAGCCTATTCAGTTCCCTTCTCCAGATACACCTAGTTGTGGATATGCTGACATTTACACCAACCTCCAAATGACATAAAAAAAATCACAACCATCTTGAAATTGAGTTACAGAGGATGAAAGCTACAGAGTTAATACAATCTTTTATGTGTCTCGGCATCCAGGAAAAAGATTTTCAGTTAGAAAGTAAATGATTTACAAATACTGAAGTTATTTTTTTAATTGTCTTCTCTAGAAAGCATGATTTCTCAGATGGTCAGGTAGTCAGTTGGAATAGATTAAAATGTGTCTCCTGTCATCTCCCCCCTATCATTTCTGTAAAGACCTAAGCAGACACTTGATTTTAAGCATATATGCAGTCCAGTGGGAAATAAAAGGACTTTCAGTTGTTTAAAGATAAAATATGAAACTTTGCTATGTTAAAAAAAGTCTTTTGAAATCTCAGTAACATTTTCCAAACACTGTAAACCAACTTTTAGAGATACAGTTTTCACCTCAACTCCATTCACTTAGCACACAAGCAAAGGAAATCTGTTTATATCCCAAGAAATTCACAACACACAAAATAATTATTCACTGTCAAGACTGTAATTTAAACCTCAAATATAAAGGGGGTAACCAAAGGCAGATGTTTCCAACAGGAACTATATGGAGAAAACCAGTTCATAATCAATATTATTCTTTCATATTACTATTTCAATCATGCCTAGAGGCTGGCAAACATAAGGGAATTATCATGACAGGTCTGTTAACAATTACCCGAGTCCACCATATGATACCGTGGCCTGCAAAATCTCCATGGCAGTTGTGCCACCCAGCTCCTCATTCCTCTACTTGTCGTCTTCTGATTAAACAGATGCCTCTATCACAGTAAAATTCTCTGTAGTCCCATAATGGGTGAAAAACATCTTTTTGGTTTTCATTGTCCCAGTAGATCCTGTGAGATTGGAGCCAGCAGATGAAGGAGCTTTGCCCCATGACACTTACTGCCTGCCCATTGGACTACAGCATCCAGAAGCCTGTTGAACTTTTGCCAATAAGACAAATATTTTTGTCATTACAGATAAAAACCAGACTACTACTGACCTCCACTTTCCTGGTTGCCAAGTATAAGAATTGATGGTGCATTGGGCTAAAAAGTTAGTGATAACTTTAACTCTCTGCATTAGGGTTGTAGGAAAAAAAGGTCTGAATTACAAGTCAAGTAATAAATGTTTCACAATTATTTGTCAGTAACCTGCCAATGAAGATTTGCCATCTCTCCAGAAATGGGATTTTAACACTTGCTGAGGTTATGAGCCTAGTCACTGGCTTGTAGTGACATGTGGAAAGGACCGCAAAACACAGAAGCAGCCACAGTGTAAACCTATACAGAGGGAGTCCAGCAACCAGGGAGTCCACCACCCTGCCTCAGGCAGGGCTGATGAAAAAGGCATATTATTGTCTATCATGAATTGCTAATGTTAAGGTAACCAACCCTTTCTTCCCCCAATAAATACAGATTTGAATCCCCAACTAATATACACAATAGATCAGGTTATACAAGCAATTTCTTGAAGGTTATTCGACAACTTCAATCAGAATACCGTTATTTCTGATTTAAATAAATTAAAAATAAACATAACATAAAAGAAATAATCTTTTTAAACCCCTAATGAAGAAACTACAAAGTATGTATGAGCAACTTCCTTTCACAAATGTCAGTGGTGGGAAATGGTATTTATAATGCTTTAATTTGTAAATGCCAAATTGAAATTTGTTAATTTTTTAAAACTTAAACCAGCAGCAGTTGGATAGATCAGATAAAAACAAGGCACTTAATGTAATAAAATATATATTCATTCAAAATCTGTTTCACATTTAGTTTTACCTTAGTTTCAAGTCTTATTTTCAAGTCAGAAAGTAATAACCAGGTTTCAGCTGCCTTTTCCCTACAAGCCACCCAGAAATGCATACTATTAACGTGTTTGAAAAAAATCATAGCCATTGCTTGTAAATATCCTGTAAACATTTTAGTCTGTCCAACCATGAAAAACAAGAACTTCAAATATTTTCACACAGAATTAAATGGTTACGTTTTCAGCCCATACAGCTTAAACCTGAAAGCTAGTGTTGACTTTTATCATTGCTCTCACTCAAAACAAAGCACCTTTAAGGAGAAAAAGAATTAAAGTGGTAACTTTCACCTTTACCATAATCAAGGGCACCAAATGAATGGCTTTGCAGGGGCTCCAAGACTGGTAAAATTGGCCTTACCAAGTTTTTTATTCTCTATATCTCTTTATTTTTCTCTTCAGATATGAACAAACTGAAAAATCCTATATGGAGGAAAATGATGAAATCCACCCAGAGAGAGTCATGGAGAGCAGCTTAGAGTTAAATAATGGAACAGCTTTGTGGTTACCATTCACACAGCTCTCGGAGTCGGGGCTATCAGGCAATGAAGTAGAATAATGAAGCTACTCCTTCAGATAAGAGATTGGCTTTATAAATATGATCTTTTGTACAGAAGCTGTAGGAGAACTGTACACTTGAAAATAAGCTTGTCATATCTCAGAGTAGGTGAAGTGGTTCAGGTTTGTGTATTCTTATGAGTTTCTGGGAATATTAGTAATTTTATAGAAATAAAAACAGAACAAAGAAATTCTTTAGAAGAAAAAGCTTTCCAGTTGCATACAAGCTGGAGGCTGAATACATACATACATGGTCAGCAGCTAGCTATATGCATGTGACTTGAAGAACAAGGCTCACAACCTTCATTTTGAAAAGCACAGGGCATCTTTTTGTTTACATGGTATAAATATTCCTTCTATAACAACAGCATAGGGGTGTATCCTCTTTCCAAGCTAGCACTAGGCTAACAGGGCAATACCTAATGAAATACATAAATAGATCTGACATCCTGTCCACGAGGGACTACTGGGCAGTAGCAAACACACAAAATACAGCATTATATGCTCAAACACTTTGTGTATATGCAGCATGCGGATATTTGCCAAATATTTGCACACATAGCAAGCAATATATCTTTGTTTCTAGTTATGCCATATAAATAAATTCCCAAGAAATAACAAGTATCAGTTCTTGAAATTCTTGGTGTGGATTAATAAATAACTCTTAAATCTTAGCAAGCAATGACTACTGCACAACTGTTTTATTTCTTTTTTCAGAGCAAGGAGTATTTATTTTCTGCCTTGGTTGGCTATATTTGCTAGTTCAAAAAAAAAAGGTTCTGCATTCCCCTTGTTTCCTATATATGCTTTTTACTTTTCTTGTAAGACTACTCCAGCACTTATATTGCCACAAATTATTGACACAAACTTGTACATTATTAAGCTAAAATGTTTCTTTTCTTCTATCATCTCTACCCGTTGCCAATGGATAGGATAAGGAGGTTTTGCTGCTTCTGTCACCACAACTCTGAAATCAATGTGGCTGTAGGTGGCAGAAGCCACATGAACTGCAAAGTCACAAGCACTGTCTGCACATAAGGTGGCAGGAGGCTAGAAGAAGCATCAGCGGAAGTGTGTGATATGGGTAGGGGGCTCTAAAAAAGCTTGAAGAAACTAGGTGTACCGTAATGAATTTTGCAGATGCAAAGAGAAGAATGTTATGGATCAAATGTAACAAATCATGAGCCTTCCACATGGGAAAACAACTGGCCATTTAAAAAATACAATAAATACTACATGGGAAGAATAGATGCAGTCCAGGGACTGGATATTAGATTTAAGGAAACACACATCATGTTCCTTTTTCTCTACCACTGACTTGCCAACTGATTTTAGAAAAAAACAAAAACAAAAACAAAACCACAGTCCACTTTATGTATGCTCATCTCTTTCTCTTGTCGATATATTTGGATAAGAAATTCTCCATTATAAAGACTGTCTTGAGTATTTGTAATAAACCTAGCACAGTGAGATTACAGTGTCTTCACAGAAACTCTGGAGTCTAGAGTGTAATATATATAATACAAAATAGTAACATGAACTATGCAGAAAAGTTACATTTCCTGTTTGGTTTTTTTTATTATTGCTTAAGTGCACTAAAATGTTTTCTGACCAACTAATACAATAAATAAGATCTACTTCACTTTGAAAATAAAGTTTAATTTGTATCACAAAACAAGCACTGAGTACATTTTATACATTTAAGGAACAATTTCAAAGACATAGTCTTTCAGTGGAACACTAGTGTGCATCTCCTGTGTGTCTAAAAATATTCTGTATCTAGTTTTGAAGAAAGAAATAGAGAAACCATGGCTGAAGAAAACTATTAAAACACCTCGACAACAGTGCTGGGGTTTTCTGTTATTTCAGTGTTTCACCACACTCTCCAGTATTTTCACCATGTACTTAAGTAAAATAATACAAAAACAACAACGCCTCAGAAGTAACTACAGTCACTGAGTAATCCTGAGATCAATGCACCATTCAGTAATTCTGAAAACACAGTCAAATGGCCTTGCAGAACATATCTCTGCTAGCACAGAGCAAGTGCAGTACCAGGGAAAAGAAAATTATGTAGTGGGATCTACACAACGTATCTTTTCTGCCTTACTTTCTACTGGAAGATTTCCAAAAAATGGATTTATCCAGAATGCCACCCTTTTCCTCTTCTCCTCTCATTAACACCTATTTTCTCTTTCCCTACAGTCACTCTGGACTTCCTCTCTTCTCCTCCCAAATATTCTGTTTCTTCCTTCTCCTCACCCTGATTGGCCATCCCTGTTTTTTTTTCCCCAGTCCTTTTGGACACTTAACCCATAGCTTTTTTCTTATTCTTCTCTTTCATGGTTCCTCTCTAACTGAGATGAAGCTGCTGCATAACCAATGAACAGTTGTTTGCTGAGGCTGCCTCTCGCTCTCCTAGGCAAAGAAGAACTCATGAAAACAAGGAGGTAGGACTCCTGAGAGAGAAAAAAAAAAAAATAAAAAAAGTAAAATTTGTGCAGATGCAAGGACAGCTGCGAGGAGAGCAACTGGTATGTGAAGGATAGAGGGAAAGAAGAGAAGGTAGAGCTGACAAGAGAAGGAATTTAGGTCAAGCCAAAATGATACAGAGAAAAGATCAGGAAAAGAGAGCTAAAAGCAAAGGGGACAGCTTACAAGCATCCCCTTACTCACATTCATGTTTGGGGAGAATTTATAGGAATTGAAAGAGAAGGAAATCAAGACAGAAAAACTTCTCTTATACTGGAGGGGGGGGGAATGAACAAAAAAAAACACACAAAAAAAACCCACCACACAAAAAACCCCACACAATATTAACCGAGTGAGCTAGAGCAAATAAAAGCAATACATATTTTTTTTTAATTATCAAGAGGTAAAAACACTATTTTCTCACTTTTATCTCCCTATTATTTTTCTCATCTTTAAACTGAAATGAGAAAGGAAGGCGTGCAACAAGGAAGCAGGAAAGAGATGCAGGAGAAGTCATTTCTCACCTCTGTGACCACTACCCTGACTTGCAGGAAAGACTTTTTCTCTGTTAATGATCCATATGGTCACTACGTGGGCAAGGGTTGCGTAGCACAGATGGATTGGAAAGACAAGACTCTGAATGTGGTGATAAGGACTTTTTTCTTTCCAATTTTGAAAAAGAGCTGCTATTATTAATGTTTGTAGTTTAGTAGTTCCTCAGGCATCATTGCCACACACATCAAATTATCACATATTTTGTTAACAGAAATACTCTTCAGAAGCAACTGCAAAATAAAATTTGTTTTTATATTAAGCAGCTTTTTCTAGCTCGGAAACTTGATACATGAGTTTGCTTTACGGGTTAACTATGTTTTAATTAATACTTGGTATTAAACCTGAAAGGAAAGGGGAAGCAACAGTCTGTTTCTCCACTTATCAGTGGATATGGTGACATAAAACCAGAGAACAACCCTCTTCCAAAACAGAACATGTTACAACAGGTAAAAGTTGATAGAAAGCTGCTTCCTTAACCTGATAGAACTTATAAGATTACTTTTTTCCCATATCAGACTGTTTCAGGTTCACAAATCTGAAATAGAAACACACACACCCTTTTTTTTTTTAATTAAAAAAAATACAACAAGAAAAATCAGATTTACCCACTTAAGCATTCCTTGGTTTTAGGAAAAGAAATAACCAGCTTGGTTTTGCTTTCTTGATAGAACTAGTTTACATTTTTAAACTATATGCAATTTTTAAGCAAAACTCATTTTTTCCAACAAATTAAGACATTGTCTCCCCACAAAAATGAGAAGAAAGAAATTTAAACTGGTCCTTTGTCACAAATCTATTTGAGTTCACCAATTTTAAATACAATTTTTGACCATGAATGCTCTTTCTCGATTGCTACTTCGTCTCATGTGAGAATGCCCAACAGTTATTTACTAGAGAGTAGATGAAGATGCTCTGAGAAGGTGACACACTTCAGCACACAAGAGCTCATCCTGCTAACAAATCTGCTAAGGAAGAGTGTTTGCACATCATCTCCTGCACTTAGGTGCCCCAAAACACCCACATTCCTTACATACCACAAAAAAAAAAAACAAAAAACACTTCTGTTCCCAAAGGCTGCAGTAATGCAAACCTGACATTAACTTAAACTACGTCCACCTTACACACAGAAGCTGTTTGGTGTATTTCAACTCTACATAATATAATTTTAACAAATTCATAATCCATCATTCATTTTCTGCTGTGGAGACTGTATTCTCTAGTTTGTCTTTTATACCCTGTTCCCCCATCCTTACTGCATTCCATTCCTTCGGCTTAGCTTTTTATATTTAGTATATATGAGAAATATTCAAACAAGGGAAAAATAAAGACACTTTTAGCAATGATTTCTATTCTTTACATAATGTTCTGAAAGGTTCCACATGACAATGCTGGCAGATGTTGATGCATGCAACGTTTTAGCTAAGCCAGTGATTGACAGATACACCATTATTTCTGCAATCTCGACTGACTGTTACACAGAGTAAATGCTAATCCTTATCCATTCAGTTGTTTCTTCACATTATTCATTTTTTTCCCCTCCAGTGTAGGAATGATTTGTTTGTTGCACTCCTAATCCTGTGCCTTTGTGCCAGTGGACACCAGACTGCAATGAACACACCTGGACAAGTATTCTCTGATGAGACAATGGAAATGATAGCCATTGTAGCAAATGCCCACTTGTGAAAGCCATGATATGCGACTCATGGGTAGCCAAAGAACAATTCTCCTAGCTTCAATTAATTGAGCTATACTGAGAGATTTTGTGTGCTTATGTAGGTATCTTGTGTTATCAAGACTACTTTACATGCAGAAAAGATACCTCACAATATAAACCTATAGTATAGCCTGTTTTAAATTAGGTCCTCTACGATATGTGTGCTCAGGAGATGGAAGACTTTTTCTGGGTTTAATTGGATGTTAGTTTCTGAGTATTTCAAGGAGTGAATTGTGGGGGACTTTGATTCCATGGCACATAAGGTTGGATTAGCAAGAAGAAGAGAGCGTATTCTGAATAAGCTATCCAAGAAATGCATTTGCAGCAGGAAAATTACACTGGGACAACCAAAGGCAAATCTGGAAGGGGTTTTGATTTGTGAATATTTTTCATCTTAATTTCTGCCCTGAACAAGTCAGTCTTGTGTAGCACAACAGAGAAAAAGCTAAGCTTAGCAAGCAGTATAACACTAACCAATTTACAGAAGGTAAAAATTGTGACAAGAAATTCTCACACTACGTGTTGTCAGAACCTTTATGCAGAAGTAAAAGACATGCATTATAACCATTGTCAAACAAACAGACAAAAAAAATGGTTTGCAGGTTATGATCCCATTCCATTCTTTGCTTCTAAAGATTGGTACTCCTCTGAAAACTGTGAGCTGGACTGACAACAGGTTATGGATCTGAGCAAACCTGGGAAGTTTGCATCTCCCACTGTTACTCTTTGGGGCCTGGGTTTCTTGTGGTTTGATTTACAGGTAGAGTAGAAAGTAACAAAATCAACAGACTGGAAACAAAACTATGAAGGCAGTATTTCTTGAGGTATTCTGGTCCAACCACTGTAACTGCAGCTTTAAGAGAAATTTGTCCTTTTTATCTACCATGTAGAGAGTCCAAAATTTCTATTATTTTAATGAATCAAATATTTTATTTTCAGTATATTTTAATGACACTTGTTCAGCCTACATAATGTTATAGAATAAAACACATTGCACCTTGGTGGGTCCTCATCTGTTCAAAAGGAAAGAGAGGCTACTCCAACTTCTGTCAGACTTGTTTTAAATATGCAATATCTATGAGGTTAAGAGATACCGCAAAAGAAATTCAAAGGCAGATTGCCAAATAGTATTTGCAGTATTAGGGGATGCATCCATGCACTGGCAATCTAAAAATTATAATCTTAAAGTTGATATGTTTGCTAAACTATAAGAAAAATATCAGTACCTATTTCTGAATGAAAATATTTCCAGTAAAAATATTGGTAAATTATTCTGTGACACTCCTTTACAGAATCTGATTTTGATCCTTGATCCAAGAACATCCTACTTGCATGCCAATAAATTAAGTTTGGATGTTTAGGGTTAACAGGTGACAAAATGAGATAAACTGTATTACCTTTTTTATATATATATTTTTTCAGTGCCTCTTCAAAATACGAAATTTGGCTGTGTCTAGAAACAGTTAATACAACAAGCTGAGCAACTTTGCGTGGGATATTCTTAGCACTTGTGATTATATTTTCGTCCAGAGCACAGATCTGGTAAATTGTAGATTCAGCATATAGATAAAAATTTAAGACTAATTCAGCAAAAAAGTTCCCAGTATAGTGTGTAGAAAGATAAACAGATTGTTTTCAAAATTAGATGAAGTACTCAGCATTGCAGAGCATAATTATAGTGCCATGAACCTGAAGCAGCCATGAAGACAAAGATTCTTTGACCAGCAGTTAAATCTGTAATAGTCCTTTGAGAAACTTTGATTCTGCAGGGTAAGAAAAGAAAGCAGCCACCTGGCAGATGGCAAGTTAAGATGACTGCAAAGCTAATTTCTACTACTAATAATGCTGAATGACAGCATACTTAAAGATTTAAAAGGTAAAGGATCTTTAGAATCAAAACCTGCACTGTACATATATGCTGGGTGTCATGGGCTTTGATAGTTGGTGTTTTTATAGTATGCATCAATCCGGCAGCTGAATTAGAATCCAAGTCCAACATTGACAGCAGACCAAACTTTGTTGATGGCTTACCCTTGAAACCCATACAATTTCCCTAAGAGAGCCCTGAAACGATTGCCTAAGGTGGGTGTCCTTCAATAGATATGTTCTCTGGAACAAATTCTCTAGCAAAGCTCTCTATAATAGAAATAAAAGCAGCTCTGTATGATTAAAAGCCATCATAGTTATGTTCATCTTGGTGGCACCATGTTCCAAGCAAACGAATGCCTCTATATTTGTTGAGTACATTGCTGAGACTTAACTCATCAATATTTCTATAGGTCTGAAATAAATGAAGATTAGTTTGAAAGCTCTCAGACCTTCTTAGTGGGGAGGCTCATCTGCTCAGAAATGATGTCTCCTGGGCTGTTAAGTGAGCCAATACCTGCTAAATATTTCATAGTCCAGATCTCTATTAAAAGAGGAACAGAGCCAGGTGCCTTTACCAAGTTTCTGAATATTTTAGGTGTTGGTTCAAGCCTGTGACATGGACTCCCCTAGAAACCACAAACTGTTACAAGCCACATCAACCTCTTTCTTTCCCAAGGGAAAGTCCCATTTCTTCACCTTGGTCTTTTTAATATAAAAGCATTGCTACATGTACAGCTCGAAACAAACTGTATATTACACTACTGGTTCTTAGTAGTTTCCTAACTACTAGCAGTGATTTAGCTAACTACAAGCTTCAAGGGGTGATATCTCAATTCTTGCAGTTCAGCATGTTTATTGGACAGAGATCGATTTTTTTTTTTTCTTTTTGTACCAGTGAGACGAGGAATCACAGGTAATATATTTAAACCTCTTCGTCAACATCAGATACACTGTCAGTTTGCCAGAGAGAATGGCCAAGGTCTGCCATAGACCTTCACCATAAGAAAAGTTTTATTCCCCCATTTTTTTTCAGAATGTGCAGAACTTGAGTTTCCCTTCTCTTGGGAACATTTCGTCAATG
This sequence comes from Chloroceryle aenea, assembly GCA_013399075.1. Lineage (NCBI taxonomy): Eukaryota > Metazoa > Chordata > Aves > Coraciiformes > Cerylidae > Chloroceryle > Chloroceryle aenea. The sequence continues at coordinate 164,777 of VWZY01004793.1, forward strand.
TCCAGAGCACCGAAGATGGAGAAAGAGGACATTTCCTCCTAATGGAGTCACCTGTGCTACTTTTTGTGATGCCAGTTAAGCATTTCTGCCTCTCGGTACTTCTACAACCAGTCACTAACATAATCCCACTACACATTCTGTGATTCTCACCCCTGGATTTTGGGTCCAGGGAGGGAAATCAGATTTCAAATTAAGTTTAAAGTATGTTATGGAAAAAATAAGAGTCCCCAGCATGAGCCTTATGGTGTATACTGACAGACCTCTTAATTCCTCACAGCTCTTAACCTTTTGGTACCCTGCTTTGAACTTCTGTAAAACTAGGATGTTGACCTGCTTCGTGGGTGGGTGATTATAACACTGAATTAATATTTGTAAATTAGTGCAATACATTTGAATGAAAAATGTAGAACTGTAGAGAATGATGATTATGATGAACCTTCAATGCTTTTTTAAGTTGGTCCATCTGTCATTATAAACCATCTTGAAGTAGGCTATTCAAAAAACTTAAAATTTGTTGTGTAATACTAGTTATAAAGACAGAGCACTGCTATAACTTAGCAAGTAGCTAAACTAAAAAATCTTCACTTATACTTTACAGTCCTTTTCTATTTATACGGCTTTTATACCATGGTAAATGGTACTGCTGTTCTGTAAGATATCCCTGTATTGTTATATAGAAGAACTTCAGATTTAACCTGACCTACTCAGAATGGATATCTACACTACAGTATGTTATGAGACCTTTGTGATACTACTTTGATAATTTTTTGCAGACCTCCATTAGAAACATGGAAAAGCTACTTCAAGAGTGCACACTTACAGCTTACTGTTTACCTATACACTCATAAGATCAAAACCCCTGGTCTTACTGTTTTTGTTAACAAGGAGCACTAAAAGTCTTCCCACATACTGAGTTTTGGTTTCCATTTTACAATCTGAGATGACAGACGGCACAAAAATGATGAGAAAACTGTGGGGAGGCTTCCAGAAGATTGATTCTCTCATCAGCTGATTCTTTTCTAGTTAGTCTTTTATTGACTACAAAGGTATAGCCAATGCAGAAAAGGAAAACCAGACTGCCCTGTTTAATCCTGAGGGCATTGGCAAAAGGTGATCACTTTTTGAGAAAACAGAGGCCTACAAGGAAATCAGCACACTGTATGAGCCGTTAAGCTGATTTAAACACACAGGGGATGCCTGGGGTTGAGCTCAAGATCTCTGAGGTGTGAGATGAGAATGAAACCATTGCACAGACTAATATTACTGAGCTTTAGTAGCAGGTGGTATAGTTGATCAGTCAGGAACCTGTCATTTGAAGAATAGGCCAACAGATCTGAGACACAGAAAAAAATCCTTCGTTTCCCCCCCTCCCCTTCCTCACCAAGAATAAAAATATTGTGACTGTGAACTTTAGCAATTACCAACTAAAACTTTTCACAGCTTATGTAATTTTAAGTAACAGGGCAGAACTAAAACTATTGTTACAGAGCACAGACTGGCAAAACATGAAAAAAAATTTAGAATGACATTATAGGCACTTGTATCCATGATTGCAATAACACTGTCTGCCATTCTGACATACTGGATTCAAACAGAAGCCATGATTAGATGACAGAAAAAGAGATTCACATAGAAATATATAATGCCCAAATCACAGTCATAATCACTTTGCACTAAAATCTGTATCATCTGGAACACAAACCGCAGCACCTATTTTGTGTGCATGCTTGGAGGTTGTTCAAAGAAACTTTAGGGAAATTGCAGTGGTTTCTGGAATGTGCTTCTTAAGCAAACAGGAACCACTATTGAATGGATGAAAATTGATGTCTGTGTGTTTATGGAATTAACAGATTTTGCCTATGATGTCCATTTTTCATGCATATATTGAATTATTCAAAACTCCTGCCCTTTTTCCTATTTTGGCTTAACTTTCCTCCAAATTTTCAAATAAAAACATATTACTGCTAATTGGTAAGCAGTATTAAGAACATCAAACACAGGCAAGGCAGGGGGGAAAAAAAAAAAGGCCCAAATTTCATCCTGCACAAACACATCTGTAGAGGCACTTCTGAAAAATGAATATGTTCATGGCTTAGCTGTTTTTAAAATTTCAGCATACAAGTGTACAACAACTGGCTGATGTTAATAACCAAAATAATTGCAAGTTCTTTGAAGCTCATATTTCAAAGTGCCATCTATAGATATTAGGAGAATTTGTATAATTTGTGACTAATTAATCTTGACATTCAAAAGTACAACACCACAAATCAAATGGTTAATAAGTGCATAAAATCCAAGGTTAAGTACTTCAAATACTTTTTTTTTTTCCTGGAGACACACAATTCAAACTCCCTCAAATAAAACAAATGTGGACACCTAGTACACCAGGTACAAATGCACAATAATTTTAGACTCATTTTTAACTCAGTGACTTAGTCTGTCTGAGATAAATTGCATGCAAGGCAAAATATCCCATGAGAGAAAGCTGCCCTCTAGACTGCATTTAACAGAGTACATCAATGACTATCTTCCAAAACTGTCAAAGAATTTTGAAGAACGTGGCACAGCTTTCCTGAGTGATATTGTGAAATATTGTAATTCGTGTGATAGAGGTAACTATACTGCCACTACCACTAACCACCTGAAGTGGCTGCATGACAGAATTTTTCAGGTAAGTTTCTTCACCAGAAAATTTCATTTATAGTCAGATTTCTGTCACTACTCTTCAATGTTACATTGCCCAATTTCACAGCCAAACATGAAAGCACAGTCACTTACCATAAACTTAGCTAGCTCATGAAATTCACTATTGCTTTTTCAACTAAAAATACATGCCTTTTATTTTTACCTGAATTTTCACTTTATCCCTAACATAGCTTACAGTCTTCATACAAAGAGTTCCATGTCTTCAATCTTTCTCATAAGTGCCAAGCACACTGCCAGGTTGAGAGAAATAAAATTATTTTAAATTACCATCAGCACAAAAATAAACAGCATTAACCACAATTGTACAACACCTGATAGGAAATAACTTGACTCTTATGAAAATACAATAAAATTCATAAACTGAGGTAGTAAGAAATACTAGAGAGAAAATCCATGCTCTATTCCTAAAGCTACTGCTTTTTCCTGTCTTAGAGACAGCAGTAAAAAGCTTTGTAGATCATGCTTAAAGAATCACTAAATTCTTGAAAGATGTTAGGGTGGAGCCCTCAGTAGATAAAATTTTGCATGTATTATACCAGTGCTTCAAAACAAAAGACAAAACACATGTCATACAATGTCATTATCAACTTGCTATTAGAAGGATTTATATGAAATTACATGTCATGAATATGTTGTTTCCCAAAAATAGTAACTTGTGGGTACATTTTTCAAAGGATGCCTGAAGATTTCTCTTTTTATACATGTAAATCTGAATCAAGTTAATTACAGAAATTTACATTGACAAAGGGATGTTTAGCCAACTACTGTAATTTTTACCATCTTGTTACTTCAAAATTAGCTCAAATGCCCATTTTGAAGCATGACTCTGTATATGTTGTGATATCTAGCTTTTTACACATGGATAAAGAACATTTTCCAAAAACAACACTAGAATACTAGAAACACAAGATTCTTGAAAATATAAGGCATGTAAAACTTAATGGCTTTACAGCTATCATCTTTCTTGAAGATGCAATAGTTTTTTGCACCATTCAGGAAAAACCTTGCCTCAAAACTTCAAAAAGAAAAAAGGTCTTAGGAAATCCGCAAAGATGACAGATAAACTGCAGATGTGTTTCAAACAGGTATAACCAAGTATATTTACCCATGTTCCTAATTCCCTGCGATACCTTCATACCAACACAAAATATTTTTATTTTGAGAGTGGAAAGCTGTGACAAGACAACCAATGCAACCTGTATTGCTGCTCTCTTAACTTTGCCCCAGCTGAAAGCTGCCTTCCAACTGACTATTTTTTTTTCCTCTCTATGGTTGGTACTATGCTAGTGTGCTTACAAGAGTCGCATACCATCTAAGTTAGCTTTGTAAAGGAAAGGGACACTAGCATTCCTAAGGCTGTAGAATGTGTTATTTCAACGAAGAACAGGTTACAAATCCATCTGGTACACTAATTACTATGTCAATTTCTTACGGTGTATGTGGTCTGCTTGTTTTACAGACAGTAATTGCAGAACTTGAGTTTTTGCATCTTCACAACTCGAGATTCCCATTTGGTCAGTGATATGCAACTCAGTATAGCATCCTTCTGAGTGGCATTTTGGAATAAATTACACATAAAGCACACAAAGGTAGATGACTAAAACTCACATTTTAGAAATAGAAAATAGTCCTTCTGTGTCAGACCAGGCAAAACCTACCCTCTTCCTTTAAGGTTTTCCTTAACCAGTAGCTATTCTTTTTTGTTTTTTTCCAAATCCATCCTGACAACGATTAATTTACAGCAATTCTGTGTTTGAACATTCTGCCATTAGAGAGAATGCAGAGCTTATGCATATATATCTGATGGCAGGCAAACTTAAATCTGCACAAGCTCAGGTTATTCAAGTGAAGTTGTAGGGTTGCTTCTGCTTCTACTGCCTCCTTTTGGGCTTCTCACTCACCCATCCCCTGACGCATAATGCCCTTTTTTTAAAAGATTAAGAAAAAACCTTCCTGATCATTGCTTAGTCCTCAGAACAGAGGTGTCAGAACAAAATTTCCCACCCCCTAACCTTGATCTTAGTGTATGTTTTATCCTACCCCTTCATGACAATGACACCAACATTAAAAGAGAACAAAAAAGGAACAGTAGCAGCAAGAACTTGAAGAACTTAATGATATAAAGATTGTTAAAAGAGACAAAGCAGACAACTTTTTTTTTTTTTTTTTTAACCAGGAAATATGACAATTATTTCAGCAGGCTCAAGATGTTAACTTCATTTTATAAAATTCAAGGTGATAACAAAATATAATCTTCAACAATGATAACAGTACACAAACACGTATAAACTACTTATAATTTTGTAAAGAAAGATTTACTAGTAATACATTAAACTACATGTTAACTTTGCTCCTCCTTCTAACACAAGCTTCGGAAAACAGGTGCATGCAACATTCTTTTCTTATCTTTGTACAAGAACAGTATGTCCATTTTGAGACCCTAGAATAACCCATAATTACATATGTAATTTTAAAAACTATTTTATGTTTTGGCTAGTCACTGATGCCCTTCTTGCCACAGTGCAAGTTGTTGAGGCTGTGAGAGTGCTCAGGATTAACCAGCCAATGGCATCGTAGAACAATGAGAAGGTCAAAGTTGCATTGCATATTGCTGTCCTTCATCAACCACTGTGCACTGCATCCAGAGGGGAAAAAATTAACTCTTTATTCATGCTCCCCAATTCTATTTCTTATTACTCAGGTAAAATAGAGCAGGATGTCCTGCTAAGCTAGAGCAAGCAAAGCAGGATAAAATTCTCAGGAAAAGGAGGTTATAATTAAGACTATTGCTTGCCCCCTCATTCTGCCTTTTGTGTCAAAAAAAAAAAAAAA
>VWZY01004793.1:170329-227096 GCA_013399075.1 Chloroceryle aenea
AAAAAAAAGTTGCTAGTGAGGATGACATGGAAGTGTCTTTTGTTATCCAAAGAAATGAACTACAGTTTTCATCCCACTAGGGGTTTCCACAGTAAATGGAGCTTTTCTTTCTTTCAGCCTTATTTTAACAGTTCTCAGACTGACAAGCTGTTATAAGCATCAAGTTATCTTCTGTTGGAACCACACCAAGGAAAAAAGTCCTATCTTTATCCCTCAAGACAAAAAGAATTAATTTTGATGTAAAAGCAATAAAAAAGATCCAAGTAGGGAAAATATCAAATACCAGTTTTCAATATAGCAAAAAGCTTATAAAAATGTAGTACTTAATATATTTTCATATGAGCATATAGATAAAACATTTATCATGTTTGTGTATATTTCATAGGTTCAAATAAAGTGATTGCCATGCTTTTCTACTTAAATTATAAGTATCTTATATTAATTTCTTAGATTACTGAGCCTGCACCTTATCTTACTGCCCATATTATATATGTTTTGCAAGCTGCCAGCTGTTCATCAGAGATGCCTCATAATGTTCATGTTTGCTTATAAGCAAAAAAATGGAACAAGGATTTCTTAAGAATCCTGAAAGTAATGAAAGAAATGCTCCTTATTTTCTGGTATCTCTGCTACATTATTTTCATTTTGCAATTTTGTTTTAATACAATAGAAGTGGATAATATATATTTAGTCTCTCAGATTCACAGGCCTAATGCAAAGATTCCTTCCTTCATCATATAAATAAAACTGATTCAGGCCTGGCAGATGCTAACTGGTCAGGTGCTACAGCTAATGCAGTAATTCCATTTGAGAGACCCAAGCTGAATGGAAAAGCCAACCAATGACAGTGGGAGACAGAAAAGGAGAAAAGAAGAGACATAAAACACCTTCCAGTGTGTTTCCATAGCTTGAAAATTACACCACTCTTGTTACTGTTAAAAGGATTTAAGCATCCAGACGTTTTCCCACCCAGCTAAATGAAAACTTTTGGTTCATTTCATATTTGAATCAAAAAGAGTTCTCTATTTCCATCCAGATTTCTATATGAGAAAGAATTCAATAATCACTTCCACTTCTCAAACTCTGACTTGCCTGGGGAGCAAAATATTTCATTTGATAGAAAAATAAAATATCACAAGTGTCCAATTATTATAAATTCTCATGGTACAGGATAAGAAAGTAGGATTTATGTACAGTCTATACCTTTTAGTAATACTTTTATATATGTGAATTGGTTATTCAAATTTGGATAGGTTAAACAGAGAATTGAGGGAAATCGAGCACTTGTAGAGGGTATTAGTATTATAGTCAAATGATATGAAGTTAGAAAGAGAAAAAAAATGTGAGCATTCTTGGAAGAAAAAAAAATCTGAAACCAAAACAGAATTAGTTACTATAAACTAGTTATTATAAATTAAAAAAAAATAGTTATTATCAATAAATAAAATCACCCCTATAGGCCACTTACTCATCTGGAGGAATGCTACCACTGCTCCAACTGCAGAAAAAGCTAGGTGTTTAGCTTAAATTGGACTGGGGGGGAAGTTTAATTAGACATAAAAGCAAGAAGATAATTAGATAAAGAAAAAATGCACTTGCCCTTTTTCCCCTAACTTTGTTTCCTACTCACATATCCACCATTGATTTCCAGTAAGGAGAAGGTGGAGAACTCTGGTCTTTTTTTTATTTCATTGCTCTGAACATACTAAGGATCAGAAGACCCACCACTGACTTTAGTGTTTGGATTAGGCCATAGGTATGGCAGTTTCTTAGAGATTTAGTTGTGATATGCAGAAGGAGAAAGAGATAATGGGATACACTTGGCTTTTGCATTAAGTCCTCTTGGTGCCTGCAATTTCACAAGTAAGCTGATTGTCCTTTATATATTACAATTGCCAGAAAAAAACAGAAAAAAAAAAGTATTAATTATGCTAGTGTCTATTGGATAATCTTCCCTGAATGAGCATCTACACTCCCTGGTGAAGGATGAACTCTTGCAGATGAGAAAAAGGCAGGAATAGGCATAGGTTGGCTCACTTCCAGAGCGAGGTGGCATGGCCAAACACAATAAAAAAAAAAAAACCAAAAAACAAACAAACCCAAATGTATTACATTAACTTTATAGCAGTATTAGCAACATTAGAGAGTCTTCAGCAGAGGTGCACAGACACAAAGTAGAGGTGATTGAATTTTAATTTCTACCTTTAATCATATGTATCTAAATTCATCATCCCTGAATAGCAAAACATATCAATAGCCAACTAGAAGATCATGAACAAAAGACAAAAGATCACACTCCTCAAAGTCTGAAAAGCTTCATGCATACTCGTGCCACATTCTTCAATCTTCAAAGGAGGTCATTCAAATAAATTCAGTAAAGACAGTAATGTGTGAATCTGATGCTACCCTGACCCCTCTTCCACCTTCGAAAGCAACTTTAAAAGCTCAAACAGTGAAATTCAAGCAAAAAGGCACCTCCGCTGCTGCCAAACAGATAGATAGCCTATGCCTGAACTCAATTTACAAAACAGAGACATCACTGTATGTTAGCCACTTTAATAGATTCAAGTTTATTTTCAGAATATACATCTACCTTCGGCAAACTGCAGAGCACAAACAGAATAAAAATGCTGACAGAGACAGCGACCTACAAGTAAAACAGACAATTGGAAGCACAAAATCAACAAATCATAATTAATTTCATAGCAAATAAGGGGGATTTTCTGCAGAATTTGAAATGTCAGGAACAGCAACAATGCTTGTAAATCTGCTAATCCAGAAGTCAAAAAATATATTGGACCTGTTTATGCAGAGTATATTGCAGATATCTGTCATGAGTTCTGATATAGTCACCCTCAGGTCTAACCCCATTATACTGGATGAAACACTACAAGCATTCATAGAAAACTAACCCTACCAAAGAAACATCAAGAAAAAACACCTATGGTACTGTAGGTGTCTGGCCTTAAGCTTTGCTAGAATAGTAACAAGCTGCAAGCCATCTATGAATCCAGAAATGGCAGTAAATAGGATTGCTTTCAGTTTATGAGCTGGTAAACCTGTTTCATAGAGCAGTTCACAGTGACTGACAGTTAAAACACTGGAACGTCCAGTAGTGTTTGTGCTATATGCCAAGAGGAAACAGGGTGGAAAGAAGTAGCAACAACTGTGGAAACAGTAGCAACAATCATTTATCGGTACTATACAACTCATTCTCCACCGCCAAAGGTTTCAAAAGTATCAGGCTGTTATTTTTGCTACTTTCTTGGAATTCATTTTTCCTCTTTTTCCTTGGAATTAATTGCACTTTAAATTCAAGCTAGAGAACGTTTTCAGAGTAAAAGTTTTGGGTGCTTCCTTGTGCCACAGAAGAATTAGTATGACATATTCTAATGTGCTTACTTTTGAAGGTAGTCACTTAACATCCTTTGCGATCATTTCATGAGTTGAACAACACGGTGACTTCTTGATGAATAAAGAGGGGAAATTAGAAAAATAATTTCTACTCTCCCTACTGACTAAAGCAGGAAACAAGTACGGTGCCAGGGAATAGAATGGTGAGTCATATACCCTTCCATTCTCTCAATAAATCAATTGCAGAGATGAAAACACACAAAAGATATTAAAACTGAACTTGAAAGAAATATTGATGAAAATACCTCCAGAAAATGGGCAGAAAGCAAGTGCTCTACATTATTGTAAATAGATGCTAGCAGCAAACTTGGCTAGGAATATTGTTATCAGTACTATGTATAAACTGTATTGGAACAAGTTATAAAAAAAAAAATAAATACAAGAAAGAACAAGATCTATGTAAGACTTAATTATATCCATTCCTGTTTTATCCAGTCTTCCAAAAGAACTCAAGGAAGAATGATTTTGAACTAAATTTATATTCTCTTTCTAAAAGTTGATTTCCAGTTTGTTACTGGTACATCACAATTTCATGATTATTTAATACATAAATTTTAAACCACAACATCCCCCAGCAGCCTGTACTCCTTATTCTTTAAGGAGGATATCAAGCCCTGAACAAAACTCTGGTTAAAGTTTTCTCTACCCTTTGGTCCATGAAGTCAGGCATAAATATAGAACAAATAATGTGGACTTGCTGCACATTTATAAATTTCCACTACAGAATCTACATCTATCTAGCTTAGCTAAACATCATCTCTTTTTTATTTTTCTTACTTCCACAAATCAGAAGAAATTGCTTTAGAAAATTGGGGGGGGTAAAAAAGTTATCAGCAAGAGAAAATTCCTGCCTGAATGTGCCAAAATCTTAGAAATCAAGTTTAACTAAATTAGAATAAGCTCTGAGGCACGAGAGTTGAAACAGTTTATTCAACTAAATCCAGGATGACAGGAAAAGAATCATGAGGATAGACAACACAAGTAGGCTCATTTTTCTGTTGGAGCACAGGACAGATGAAATGATTTCTTTAAAGGACTTTTTTTTTTTAAACATTGTAAGTTTCTTACAAGTGTTGGATTTTTTTTTGGAAATGTATCCTTTAATCAAGGTTTTCTAAATTAAGCTTTCAAAATACTAACATATTGGGGATAAAAGGCCATATATGTTCCCCATCAGGAAAACCAGAAGAAAGCAACAAGATCTGTCTTTACCAAATCCTTTCCTGTTCCTATGAATTGCCAAGCTGTTTTCCTTACTTATAAGGATGACCACCCAAATCCTTGGAGCACAATATATACATTTTGGCATGCAATTGGGAATGTGTCTTCAGGAAAGAAGAATAAAACTGTCAACATTACCTAAGGTTCACTCACACTTTTACAAGCAGAAAGCACCGTGAGACTGCTTTAGAACAAGCCCTTTGGTTTCTCTCTACCTTAAAAACTTCTCTGATACCACCAGTGTCATTTGTTCCCGACCTGTCTAAATCCAGAATTCTTATGAAAAACTTAAGAACCTTTTTCCCAAAATTAAATTTCACTATTTCTTTAAGATATACAATTTTTCTGGCTCACATAAAATACTGTTAGGGATATTTATTAGTCAAATAACTGCAAAATATTTAACTTTTAACACAAAAAGTGAGTAGCATTGCACTGCCTTCGAGATCCTAAGGAGCTTAAGGGAAAAACTGGGCCACTAAAGAAGCTTTTTTGTAATGTAAACCAACAGGAAGCGAGCTACACACAGCTCAGCAGCAGTGCTTGCACCGGACTTTGGTCAAAGTGGAAAAATTGTGCATCCCTTAAAATGAAAGTTTATATCCATGTCTAATCCTTATAATACAGTTAATATAATACACTGTAAAGGATTAGCAATATCTATGGATCAAATTGTAGACTTTTTTTTTAATAGAGTCTTACTAGACATAAAGAAAAGTCAACATCTTGTGAAAGTCAACAAATCAAAAATTGTAGTTACTTTGAATTGCATCCAAATACCTGTAGGCAGGCATATGAACACCCAGGTATTCGATATAAAAAAATTAGTAAGGCCTAGGACTACATCTTTCAAATTGTAGACTACTATTTTTGTGTGATATGTTGCACATTACTGAAATCCAAGAGAAAGGTTTTTTTTAAACAGTTCAATTACTCTTTCAGTGATTGCTTAGAGTTGAAATCACTGCTTACAGAAAGAGTTACTCAGTTTTTCCTAAAACCCTTTTCTGAGAGGAGGAAGAGGGGAGGCAAAAGATTTTCTTTCATGAAAATTCCCCATTTTTCTTGCATCCTAATATTTCGAGTAATAGATCACATCAGCAGTCCAGTACAATTTCTACTGTAAGAGGGAACCAGCATAATTTTCTGCTCTTGACAAGCTCCCCCTTAAATGTACCTCTTAGATGTGTTGCCCTATGTCACCACCTAGCTCTGTGCAGCCTGTTTCCATGGCTGCTTTTAAAGGTTTTGAAGCCTCCTTTTCACCTGGAAATGTAAATTGGGAAACTCCATCGGGAGGATTGTCTCGTAAGTATTTTTAATCAAAAACTAAATTGTAGGGGATATGTTTATAGCAAGTTTCCCTTAATACAACCCACAAAAGTTGCCAGCACATCAGTTTTGCACACATAAAACCTGCATTTATGTGAATAAACAGGACAATTTGCAAATTTTAACTTGACCAGTCATCTGGTTTGTGTGTACAAATGCAGATTTGCTGTGTGAGTAATGCCTAAGCTAGCAAATTTCCACACATAAGTATAGCAACATCAGTAGTTCTGTAGTCAGATTGTCAAGTAAAAGCAAAAACATTTCAAAACATTAAAGAACATTTAACATTAAAGAATAAAAAATTCCCACCAAAAATGACATAAGGTTCAATACAATTTATCAGTTCAACAAAACCCTGTTGTGAATGCATATCTTCCAGAACTGTCAGAAATTAGGATCTTAAGCAAGGCTTGAAATACACACATTCAAGAGCAGAAAAAAAAAAGGTGAAAATAAATAATGCTTCACAAGACTGTTTAACCTACTGGCTGAAAAACATCACAGAACTCTGGCACGTTTAATGGAGAATCTGTTCATAGCACAGGGTGTAGCATACATTTACAGACTATAATATGAAACTTGCTCTGAAATCATTACACCTAAGGAATACTGAATCATAGAATGTTAGTGGTTGGAAAGGATGTCTAGAGATCATCAAGTCTAACTCTCCTGACAAAGCAGGATCACCTAGGTCATGCCACACAGGCACACATCCAGACGGGTTTTGAAATTCTCCAGAGAAGGAGACTCCGCAACCTCTCTGGGCAGCCTGTTCAAGTGCTCTGTCACCCTCACAGAAAAGAAGTTTCTCTCCTCATGTTGAGGTGGAACCTCCTATGCTCAAGTTTATTCCCATTAATCCTTGTCCTTTTACTAGGCACTGCAGAAGAGAGATTGGCTCCTTCCCTTTAATATCCATCCCTCAGATATTTATAGACATTATAAGATCCCCTCTCAAGACTAAACATCCCCAGTTCTCTCAGTCTCTCTTCATAAGGGAGATGCTCAAGTCCCTTAATTATCCTCGTAGCTCTCCATTGGATTCTCTTCAGTAGATCCTTGTCTTTCTTAAACAAGGGACCCCAAAACTGGATACAGTATTCCAGGTATGGTCTGACTAGGGCAGAGTAGAGGGGAAGGAAAAGTAGAAGAAAACTTGAATTCGTTACTAGTCCTAAGCTGAAACAGAGAGGACTTATGATCTAGAAGTGGTATTTTGTGACTGTTTTTCTAGATAGCTTTTAGAGGGTTGATATAGACCTGAGAGGCTCTGTATGGCTTATGACAGTTATATCCTGATGATCCTAAGCTTAAGTGACCATAAAACACAGAACTGTGAATCAGCTCATCACGTGCTGGCTTCCATGGTGCCACTTGCTAAACCAAACCAACAAAGCTACATCATGCAGCACTCATCCTTTAGTAATAGGAGTGCCACACATAAAGGCAGCACCCATGCACTGATGCATGAACATGTACCCAGAATAAAAAAATAAAAAAAGCACCAAAACCAAAACACAACAAACAACCCACCCCCAAACAACAACAACAACAACGGGCAAAACCCCCATCCCCAAACAAATAAACAAACAAAAACTAAGCAAAACAAACAAACAACAAAAAAAACCCCACAAAACAAAAAAACCACCCCAAACCACACCACATTGCACATAAAAGCAAGGTACAATTGTGTAAGATTTCCTTAAGTCTCCAAAGAGTCTCTGAAACCTGGACCTACACCAAAATGTATCATTTTCTGACCCTAATTATCACAGTGATAAGCTGCTTGGGCAATAGCAGCAGTCTGAGTTTGTTCCGTGTCATACAGCATCAGTTGGAGGGATCAGTTTCTGAGAAGAGCTGTGGTTTAAAAAGCTGATAGAGCTTTTCATGCACTCACTAAGCATGAACTGTTCAAACGCCCTCAAAGGATGCGCTCTTGAGTCTCCTGGCATTTGGCCAAAACCAGCAGGGTTCTCAATCAGCAGCAATGAGAGAGAGTAAACTTTTCTCCAACATGGGCACTGATGTCAAAAAACAGCCAGTCCTCTAGGATAAGACAGATAATTTCAGTGGCATATGTCTCAGCTTATTCTGATCTTTCAAATACTGGCTAAAGTTATGGGGCAATATCTGTGGACATCTAACCTCTCAAGGACACGTGCATAGGGAAACAGATGGCTTGCAACAGACTGTTTAATCCCAAATCAAATAACAGAATCAGCACTTCAGAATGACTGCTTATATAGACACTTCTGTTAGAGAGTGTGGCCTACAGACAGGCAGCTTATGCAACAAGACCCACAGAAAATCTTATGCTATATATTAACAAAATTTAATGTTGAACACATTAAAAACCAAATTTCCAAAAGTATGCTATTATTACAAACAATCTGGCCTTTTCTGGGACAAATGACTTCATTTTATATATTAACTTGTGCTTGTATAAATATTTTAAAGGATGCAAGAAATAAGCATTTTACATATTCCTAACTCCTCCATTGAAGAACTTGTCTATTTTATCACCTTCTGAAACCAGTAAAAGTCAGCTGATGGAAAGTGATCAAAGAACAAAACAAACAAACAAACAAAGCATTTTCTAAACATTAAAAAGAATTTCATGTCACAACAGGCACACTAGGAAGTACAGAAATACACAGAGCATAAGAATAGCTCAAGAAGGAATATACTTGAGAAAATCATCAGCTTCACTATTGGGTGAAAATCAGCATCTCTGGTACTACTGAATATAATCTTTAGAAACACACCAAGAGAATAAGCTGCTTGCTCACATGTGAATATCAGAGGGGAAAGAAAGTTTTCCTTTTACATCTAGTATTTGATATTCATATTGAAATGCTTAAAATACTTTATTTGACTACTGAAATAATGATGACCCCAAGTCACCCAGCTGCTACACAGCTGCTCACCAGCGAAGCCCGTTTACCCTGGGAGGTGTAAATACCTTTCCAGCAGCACACAATTGCATCAGGCTCTATATCTTCCTTTACTCAATGCTCCTTCAGTTCTAGATCTGCAGCATTATGAGGAGTACTTCATACTTCAAAGACTACCACTGTTAACACAACTCATATCCTCTCAAACATGAAGTCAGCCTGTTGCCTAGTAGAAATTCTGAGAAACTTAGACACATTTTAAAAGCTGGCCTATAGAACCAACAATTGCATTATGCTGCTGTTGAATTTCAAGTACAACGGAGGAATGGATCTTATCCCCAGAACCTTATATCTTCAATTTAAGTGACAGGGAGCTGCTTTGTTTATCTCAAGGTCAGGTCCATAATTTACTGTGTCAGAATTCATGGAAGGCCCAGGGTACAACTGCATGGGATTCATGTTTGGGATGACCTTTTTAGTCAATAGGAAGGTGTAATCTAAATATCTTTACAAGTTTAGTGCACAAGGAATCCTGTGATTGGAAGCCACCAAGCAAACTGCAGCTTCTAAATAAGCACTGTCCAGCTGTAGTGATTCCATGATGGTAACAAACTCCACAAGCATACAATGCATAAAAGGGACATCCATTCATAATTTTTGTAGATTGTATCATTATTGGCAAGAAGGTGGTCTAATACCTAAATTGTGGAAATACTTTATCGATCTAAATATCCCATTTAAGGGTTACATTTTCTTTTTCCGGTTCCTTCCTGAAAACTATTGCATTCTGTACTGAGTCATCGCAAAAGCAGGAACACTTCAGCAGTTAACAAGTCAGATATAAATAATGTAGATCAATAACTTTCAACATGTGCTCTGCAGACTCTTTTGGTTCACAGAACCTTGCTACGAAAAGGAAGCCTACTACAGTAAGTTAACCTTTACTGCACAGAGACACATGCCTCCACTGAAAAGTACTTTGGGATTCATAAATCAAAAAGGTTATAAAACACTGATGTAAGTAATCTGTAAGCAGTTTTAATGTTTTGTAGATTATAAGTACCATTTCCATTTACTATTGAAACAAAATGTAGAGATTTAGGACCTTGCTAATTTATACAATGGAAACATGAAAAATTCAGAGTATGATTGTACCAATGTGACAACTGAGGAAATATTAAGTGATTTACCCAAGTAATGTTTTGAAAAGGGGAAAAACATAAATTTTTTCTCCTGTTCTAGTTTTGCACAGCCCTTCATAAATTAGCTCCTGTGATATATTAGTTTTTTATTCTTGGTACTGACAAACAACACTAGAAGACCAAAAGAATCATCTTTCAGTACAGCTAGGAAATAAGATATTATCTTTGAAGAAATTGGTAGAATTAAACTCTGACAAAAAAAAGCATACAGAATCAGTGAGCCTGTTAAATATAGACAACACTGAAAAATAAACAGTCTGTATTTGTTTGAAAAGCTTATGGGCTTCCCCTCCAGTACTATTGAAATGATGTCCTTATCTCAAGTACTTCTCGCATATCAGAGAAGTGGTAAATTTCACAAAGCCTGCACTAAAGTTCTGCATTTCCATTCCAGGTAAAATGCACTTCAGTAAGTAAACATGAGTATTCAATAAAAAAAAAAACAACCCTGCTTGAAAATACATTGTTAAGTAAATCATTCTAAAAGCATTGGATAATACTGTGAAACACAGAAGAGCCAAATCACTCAAAGCTCAGAATAGGGTTAGTACAATTTTTAGTACACCGGTTTGGGTTTTGTTTTGTTTCCAAATCCTCATTGTGCTTGACAAACATAAAATGAGATGTTTGTATTATAATATTTTATTATTCTGTAGATACTTAAGTACATCAATTGAGAATAATCACATCCCTCTTCAGGACCAAGAGCATACTAAACAGCATGCACATATTCCTTTTCAAATGTTTCACACAGTTGGGGTACGTGTGATGGGGGCAGGAGAGTGACTTGCTTTAAGAAATGTTTTGCATGATTTTATAAGCCCTGAAATTCATGGTGGGTTGCATCTGAGCACCTCAGGATTTCTATTCTTAGAACTTATTAGAAATTCATAGACAAAGCAACTTCTCTTGTTACCGGAGTACAGCACAGGGGGTCACCATGAAGAACCACAGCCCTGTATTCTAGTCACTAATTTAAAAATGTCATGAATTCACAAATCGTGTATGCACATGCCTATCTTCACACGATACCTGATAGTTTCACTGGATTCAGCAAGACCATCCATCTACAGGAAGTTAAAAGCAAGTAAATCTTTAAAGCTTGGTGCTGCAAAGACCTACATATGCTCTGAGATGATGCAAATGAAGAAAGAAACAAAGTGCAGAGTGTTAGTTCATTCATTAGAATCTTAAATTATCCTCCAACCTGTTTCTACCCTTTCTTCACCAAGACTGATCTGCCAGATCTGCCAAAAATCTTACACAAAGAATACCTTTAAATTAAATTACTTGAAAAGTCTGCATAATCTTTTGATACAGATGTACTTCACATGAATCTTCTGAGATAGCAATTGTTTTGAATAAAGTTTACAAAAACTAGAAGGGGATTTGTGAGAGTGGAGGAATGGCTTCTGACGGCAATGCGTCCCTACAGAAAAAGAACAACATGAGCAGGTTCAGTGTTGGTGTGTTGTTTTCTGGAACAAGCATTTAGATCCTGGATCTCTTTTCTAATCCACCACTCTGAATGGGACTGTTATTCTTGACCTTTTCACCGTAGAATTCTTCATAAATTATATGTGGTGGGTAGGCAGGGAAGAATAGCCCTTGGAGGAAGATTAATTTTAAGCATATTAAAAAATTAAAAAAAAATAAACCCACAAATGACAAAGAGATGACAAATGTATTTTGCTGAGCAGCACCCTGTGTTGTTTTCTCAAATAGTCATGCTTCACATCACAGTTCTGCATGCTTCCCAAGCTACTGCTTCTGAGATGCTACCATATTCATCTCTCAGCAAAATGATACATTGCAGTGGTCTATATTTGTATCTCAGTAGCAAGATCCTCAACTAGAGAAAAACTGGTTAATCAAAGATAATAAAAACATAGATGTAACTTGCGTCCTGGGGTAGAGAGAAGTCAAACCAGAACACCGTTGTTTCACACCATCTTAAAAAACAGTGGTCAGGTGTCCTCAATCAAGGCAGAAGTCAGTCTTCCAACAAGTTTGAGTTTTTTTTCATCTCGTCTCTCAAATTTTTCACTTCTTGCATCTCCCTGATTTTATAGTTTGAACCAGTTGGGTTCTATCCCTTTATTTACTTCTTCCAGACAATCTACATTTTGATGGACTAGTTTAGAGTAAAATCAGTTATATGTTTATCAAATAAAACCTTCTAAATACATCAGTCAGTAATCTATACTGTGATCTGCCAGTCAGATTCATTCTCAAAAATCACTTTAATCAGTTTTTTCCATTTTTCTTCAGTGCTCCCATCAAATTATAATTGAATGGACTCTGCAAGTCATATGGACTATGTTGAGCAATATCTGAGAAGCAAGAAAGAGACCGGTAATTTGTTTGTCACCCTTATGCTAAAAAATGGATACATTTGAAAATGGTACAGAAATCTACAACTGCTGAAAATGTCCTTATTCAATAAAAAGATTTAAAATGCTTGCAAACAAACAAACAAAATGCTAATAGTTTAATTTTGCCAAATCAATGAGACTTTCACCAAATTAGGTTGATTATAATTGAATCCAAATTATAGCTTGTCCCATTAGGGCCGATTAACCAGGGGAAATGACTGAAGGAACACTTAATATGGAAAACTATAGAATAAGATACTTCAGATAAGATTTCTCACCTTGCAAATACTTCTGTAACGTTCAGTATAATCTACTTTCTCCAAAAGTTCATTTCAAATCTTTTCCAATTATAACTGAACTTTGGTTCTATTAAAGGGTGGGTGGCAAAATTCTCTATGGCATAATTCCTATCATCCAGTCTATTCTTAATGGTTTCAATAAATTTACCTTCTGCATTGAAAAAAGTAACGGCTGTGTACTCTTCTCAGGTACCTGGAACTATGGGTGCTGTAAATTTCTGAGGAATCTGGCCCCTGCCATAATAACATTTTTTTGGTTTTGTTTGTGTTTTACTATAAGCAGGTGGGTTTTTTTAAAATGCCAAAAATAATCATGAGAATTTATCATAAAGCTCTAGTTAATACTATGTCTTAAAATAGGATATTTTATTCTTTCTTTCTTTAAATAGCAATGTATTTTGGGAGGCAGAAAGAGAATAGGAATAACACAAGAATGTTTGGAATTCAGGTTCCTTGTTTTTCTAAAATTGTTTGCTTAATGCTTCTCCCCCACCCCATGGGTATAGTTCTTGCCAAGATATATAGATTTATATTCACTCTATTTTGCAGAACAACTTCTGGAAAGCTAACACATACAGTATGCACTAAGAGCAACTTCTAGGCTGCAAGCAGAATAAAACAAATCCAAAAAGTAAATGTACCTTTGCAGAAAATTGTTGAGTGGATTTGAGTTACAACAATAAACAATAAATAATAAAGTCTTTCTAAAGCTAAAGAAGCACATGTGTCCTCTTCATTGATTTTATCACTTCATCACACACAACAAATCTGTGTCAACATGAGTGGCAAGTCTCTGAGGTAAAAAAACGTACAAGTCAAGGCCATAAAAGCAGACCACATACTTAGGAATTTGTCTATTGTAATCATAATGAGGTGGCCTGCTGTCTCTAAGGAGACAATTCATGATACAGCATGTGCCCAGAGAGAAGTGAAAGACTATTTTATGAATTCAATATAGTCAGCTGTAAGTCAATGAAGATGCAATTTCTTAAAGAGACAGAGAGAAAGAAAGCATTCATGTGAAGAGCAGAGTCATGAATAACTTGTTTATATGTAACAAGATATTGCTCTGCAACAATACTATAACCTACTGGAATCAGCGCAGCTACTCATGTAAGTAAAGATTAATCTTGTACTCCTTCAATAGGAGGCCTTTGATGCATAACATGATCTACCCTATTTACATAAGTAGAATTATTCAGCACTCTATTAATCTTCACAGTACTTCGGATGGGTTGCCAGTATTAAAACCCATTTTCTGGAACATATTGAGGAATAAAAAGGCAACGTAATTTCTTCATGTTTATACTGTGCCTTACTACTCTCATATAATACAAAAATCACTATGGGTGACCAAACTATGCTATGACCACTGTACAAAGCATATAGCCTTACAATCCAAAAGGAAGCTGCAGCCTTAAACCACTGAAAATTAGGTTATCTGTGACTGCTGCCAGAAGTATTACAGAAGCCAGCTCGGAGAGGTGTAAGTTACCTCATTTCACCACAATGGTTGCTAATAATGAAGAAAATTCTTCATGGAGAATTGCCAGTCATCTGAAATGGAACTTCATATGTTTAATGGGGCAGGAGGGGGACAGGGAACTTACTGTAGTGCTTTCACAAACCTTTTACTTGGGAAACAGAAGAACAGGAAGGGAAGAAGAGTTGATTTCAGAAATTAAGAACTGCAGGACAAAGAACAGAAAAGTGTAGGATATTTGAATGTCCCATGGGAAGGGCACAGAGCAGAAAATAAAATAGTTTCTTGCTTTTTGACCTTCAACAGACAAAAGGGACTCTCTTTTAAGAGAAGTAATGCTGAAAGGGTTTTTTAATCATTATTTTTCCTACAGGAAGTTATGCAGTAATGAAATATGTTTGGTACACACATTTCGAGATTTAGTTTCTAGTCCTGTGAATAGAGTTCATGGGCATAGAGGGCTCTCCCAGAAGTTTACATAAAATACCCACTATCTTTAGCTAGACCTTTACTTTGTTTTTCCTCCCCATTGGTAGAGTGCTACATGAAACACCATTTCAGATTTTACAATAGTCATTCATCTAAGCACATTTAGTTGTAAAGGTTATTTCCAAACATTTTTTTCTCACATATGCAGTTGAGAGCAGCCATACCAATATCAACTGAGTAGTTGATTATGGATTTATAGCCTATAAATGTGAGGGCATATGGTGAGACTCCAAAATGGATATCAAATGTTCACACAGCCTCACACAGATCATGAAGTGAAGTGTAAAATAGGACACAAGTGACTTGGATACAGTCATTTAGCATCTGCTCCAGCTGTATTAATTCAGGTTGGACATTACACAGTAGCATGATAGACACAGACAAGCAACTGCACACATAAGGCAGCTTGATCGTGTCCTAGCCAAAAATAAACTATCATGAACAAGACTTGGGTTACCAGATAGACATTATGCTAGTATTAGGTGGAACAAAAATGTGTATTTTAATCCCATCACTTTTGAATGTTATCTGTAGTCCTCTATCTTTATTTCCTTACAAGTAGAAGAAAAGATGGTTTTTAGACGTCACACCTAGTGTAATGTATGTATCAACAGCAACTATGTTGAATTGCTTTTAAGACACACAGCTGATCATAAAAAGTAAATCAAGGCCATGCCAAGAGGAACTACTCTAAAACCCTGAGGTTTTCTTCATCTAGACACCAACGGTGTCTTTGGCAAGCATGATCACTTTCTTGGGAAAGAACACAAAGACAGCACATGTCATTTAAAGAACTAGAGCCTTTGCATCAGAAACAAAATATAAAGAGAACTGGAGGAAGATGCTGCTTTCTGATGTAGTGTTACCTGAAGGCTCATTACAAACAAACCAGAAGTGAAGGAAAAATTTGATTACATGAAGAAAAGGTAGCAGCATCAGTACTGCTCTTGGCAGAGTGGACAGCAACAATTAACATAATTTACATGAACTGTCTGGGGGTAAGTCAGAATTTCCGTAGCTTACAAAACTGGATGGCACACAATAATGCTAAATAGAAGTGCTGGTTCTTAAGGGGTTGTGGGGAGCATTTAGTATGCTGCATGTTTGTTCACATTAGTCTCTGTAGTCCAAGCAGATGGATGTCAGTCTGTCTCTCTCACACACACCCACATTAGCAAGGCAGAAAAAAAAAAAAGAATATTTTAATTTAGTGCTGCAAATTTACTCTTGCCACCTGTTTTTACCGTTACCAATTAAAGCTGATTGTTTTCATATCATGGGTAGTTAATAATTTGGTTGCTTTGGATCTACTCTCTCAAATCATCTAAACTTTGGGACTGAGATAGTCATCACATCAAAACAAGTATCAACAAAATGTAGAGAAAAAAAATAAATCAGGGGACTGAAAAAATGCAAGGCCAGTACTGCTAGGCTTGACTGAAAAAATCCTCTTTGTCTTGTGATAGCCAGCTTTTTTCTTTCCTTCTCCAGTTTCTTTTCATCTCCTCTTCTTTTGTTTCACTATTCTCCAATTTTCTCCTTTTTGTTTCTATTCTCTTCTTTTTTTAATAGTTGTGTGTTCTCACTTTGTAGTTCTCATTCCTGTTTCTTCATCCAGCACAAGTTAAATGGTCCCAATTTTAAGTACTAAATGAGCTGATACAAAGTCAGGTCAGGGTGTTGTCAAAAATTAAGGGATTAGTTACAAGGCAAACAAGCAAAGATTGGTCACAACTGTTGCTGCCTAGCCCCGTGGATGGGTGGTAACCCCTTGTGAACAAGGCCATCAGCTTTAAAACCCCAAAACCCATTATTAATCTGAATTTAACCTGATTTTCATTGTTGAAAGATATGCTGTCTTTTTCACCTATTTTTGTCCACCTGCTCTCCATGTTGTTCTGACTAATACTGGCCAAACTACAGATAGAGAAAACACCATCTTCTGCAGAATACAAACATAAAGTAGATTATTAATAAAGTCTTTGGTTATGAACTAATACATAGAACTAATCCTCAGATGTTTCCAGCATTTAACAAAGGCTTTCAAAGTGCCATCAGAACAAAATAACTGAAATTTATTTCTGATGGACCAATCCAAAGAGAGTTTCACTGAATATTAATAAAAATAGTAAATACTTTTACAATAAGAATTAACAATATCAGTAGGTTTTATATTATCCTACAGGTTGTTCTTGAATTTTTGAGCAACTGAAGGATATTAATGAAAAACTGAATTGCAGAAGTTTCATGACTTATCATGAATTACATTTTATTCTATTGGATAACGTAATGCGTTACTTGTTTGCTGTACTGATGTTCACACATATCAAACTAGCTCATTATAGAGCAGAAGCGGTATCATACAACTTCAAAGAATAACCGTGCAATGTGAAAAGGAGCACGAGGCTGATGCAAAAAATTTGCTGAAAAAGCACAGACTGAAATGTGTTCACAGTCACTTTTTTCCTACTCTCCAGTTCATCTACAAATTCTGTGTTCATTTATTTGCTTACTGCGTATTTTTAGAATACTTCTGCTTCTATAAACATAACCATCTAGGTTAATAAATTAATATTCAACTATGTAAACCAATTTTTAAATCTATGCAAAAATTTTATTCAATGATGAGCAGAGCTGGAGTGCTCTGGATTTTAACATTACAAAATGATGAAGTTGGAAGCTACACTGTTGTTTCTTCACAAAGTGTAGTGCTATAATGAAGTCCATCTTCATTACATCTGATACTGTTAAGAGGAAATTCTGCTCTAATTAAGCTTCATCCTAGCTTATCCATTGCTTTTGCTCATGGAGACTTACCACTTTCTATATTATAAAGAATCTTCTATTGATTCTATAAAGTTGACAATTTGCCTAATGGAGGCAAGAATAATTTGTGACTGCAACTTCCCTTCCTTTCCAAAGTGTGCCTCTACAGAATTTGCAGATGATGTACAATCAGTGCACAATAGGTTCAGAATGAAAACACTTGTCATCCAGATATCTAATGGCCCATTTTGTAGTGAATAGATGAAGTTCGAAATCTGCCAATTTTCATGGGTCTTTTAATTACAGCTTTGATGGCTATGGTTCAGTTTACCTCATATATTTACCTAACAGGTACAAAAGACTTGATGTCTTTTTTTACTCTCATGTTCACCTTGCAAAGCTTAAATTTGTGGAAGCTAATCAAACATATTCTCTTTCCAATGAGACTGAGAACTAGAGGTCAGAGGCAGAACTTCAATGCCTAAAACTTGAAATACTAGACTGAATACCTAAAACTCAAAGGACTGGATTAAATGCAGAGAAAATATGGCTTAGCAATTTTTCTTTCACCTGTTTAGAAAAGCAGACTAGCTCATCAGTCATGTGATATAAGTATAAGCCTGCACCCATTCAGTTTCCACTACTGCCGAGTGCTGTACTGAAAACCCCACACCTCTCTAATTCTGGTGATATTATTCCCTATGTATTGTTGTACATGAAGAGGATTTAAAATGCATTCAACTCTACAGCATAATTTCCTGTTTGGGATGCTATTTATTAATACCTGAAAAGAGTGTGCTGAAAAAAAAATTTTTTTAGAGAGGTAAAAAGGCAACTCACATCCCTTACCCCACCTCTTAATTGAGTACAATTAAGCTGCTATGTTGCTTAAGAAAATTTAAAATCTCAGCATTTAATTAGTTGAAGTATCTACAAAGATTCAACCATTTGTGTTTCTCTGCCTTATAGAAAATGTTTCAAAAAAGGAAACAGAGGCAGAGATCTCATGTTGTGTTAGAAACTGTCAAAGAGGTCTCTCTTCCTCTCCCTTTTTCTGTTGTTTCCAGCCATCCTTCTCTCCGTTCTCCTTTGTTTGCTAAAGTAGCTTACTGACTGTAATAAATGGAGCCCAAGTGTCAGCTTGAGACTGCCATGAAAACTAACATTCACATAAACCATTTTTTCCACTTTTGTTAAGCTTCTTATCAAAAGAACCTTCCTCCCCTTGCCTTCCCCCCTCCCCCCCCACCTTTACTGTATCGTCTTCTGTCCTTTTTAGGGTATCTTTCTAATTTTATTGAGACTCCTCTGTTAAGGTACAGCACTATAGTTCAGTAACTATAGAAAAGTGAACCCAAAAGAGCCAGCTTGAGACTACCACAAACCATTTTCACTTCTTATGTTAACATTTCATCTCAAAGGACTCTTTTCTCTCTCTGTCAGTTGCAAGGCATCTCTTTGTCTCTATTGTGCTTACTGCGCTAAGGTGCCTCATTGACTGGAGTGAAGTGAACTCAAGCATGCCAACTTGAGGCTGGCACACATTTTTTAATTTGGTTGAAGTTGACACACTAAGGGACTCAGTTTCTGAGCAGAAACACTCCTCTCCCCCACCATGTCTACTTCACTCTTAAGATATATTTGCTATAATAATGCTTTTTGTATTATATATTTAATTTGACAAAATTTAAGAGATCATAACCCTGCAGGTTATTCAAGGATATTTCTTTTATTCCTCATCACCTTTTAGAGAGCCTGGGATACTGAAGTAAAGTGAATACCAAATTGTCAAACACACACGGCTCTATAGCTATCAAATAGTTTAGGAAAGCTTGACAGTAAGGCCTGTTTTTAAGATAAATACCTCTGAAAATAAGAGGCCCAAACCTCTCTCCTCTTTTGTTGGGAAAAATCCCACCCAAACCACCCACTTTAGCCTGTGAAGTTCCATGTCAACAGAAATAATCAGTATACATTTCTAAGCTAAGTACTAATCACTTTGGTTTGACATTTTTATAATGTCCCCTGTTCCCTTGAAGATTTACTTTTGGTGACAATCTAATGATTAAATATAAAACAACCAAGATGAAATGAATTATGGCAACTAAACTTTTATTCCTGAGTGGAAAGATAAGATGAGGACTTAAACCGACTAGAGTACAAATTCCCAGGACAGAGTTTAAGTCAGCTACTGTCAACACTTAGAACTTCAGTATCCAAGTGTTTCACTAGAGTAATAACACAGAAGAAGAAATCCAGTATGCAATATTTGCCACCTTTTTTTTTGTTTGTTTTCAGTGGTGTCATTAACCTACTTCCTCTGTCTTTCACAATTTCTGACAATGTTGAGTTAGCTCAATTTAATTTTTTTCTCGCTTTTCTGTACTGCTAAAATAAGTTATTTAGTTTGGAATAAGACAACAAGATGAGAAGGTGTTCTTTGCAACACTGGATGTATACTTCATTTTTTTGTAACGAAAGCCCTACACATTGCTGACAAGAAAGATTTATGCATCTTAATTCAAAAATGCAGCAAAAACAAGCTTGTTTTTTCTTGCATAAGTCTGAGATTAGCCATAAAGTTACTTTATAACAAAACTGAGCTGCTAATTAAAACCCAATAATATTACACAGAAAAATCTGTGATAACTTATTTTCTTTTTTTCCTGTTCTGAGATTTGTTGGTGGTTTTGTTATTTGTTTGGAGTTTTTGTGTTTTGTTTTTTTTTTTAATGTCTGTAGATCACACTAGTATTTCAGGAACTGCAAGTAAAAAATAATAAAAACATGCCACTTAATTGTGAACACAGCAGAAATTTTGCATAGTTTTTTTAACAATCTTTCATACATGATTTGTCTCCAATTTAAAAACAAAACAAATAAACAAAACCTTTTTTTTAACACTCTTAGCTTTTAGAGCAATTATTATGATTTCAAGGCACACAAAAGTTAATACCTCTTCTTGTCCCCTATACCCAAAAGCAGCATTCAGTACAGAACTTATTTCATTTTTAAGTCATTACCAGTAAACCCTTTAATCTTTGTTCCTACACTAGGGGCTTCTCCTTATATCCTGCTCCTGAATATACTAGTGTGCAATGGTGCTAGATTCACTAAACATTACCCCAAGAGAGCAGCATTAAAAAGGTAGGTCCTTCCATATCAAAAGGCCTTTGTTTTTCCATAGCACATTTGGGATTCATTCTATTTGTCTTTTAGTTTCTGAAGCTTTTGAGTTCAGTCAAGTCTACACTTTTAAGTTTTACTCTCCTAACATTAAACCCAACCCCCCAAAAAAAACCAACCAAACAAAAACCAACAACAACAACAAAAATGCCACCCTAAACAGACACAAAAAACCCATGCTGACTGTCCACATATAATCCAATTCCTATATAAATTGAGGCTTTCAGAAAGAAATAAAAAATCCTCCTCTGCCTTCCCCTTGATTCCCACCTCCCGAAAGTAACAAAAATCCCCAAACAATGAAATATTGAGACATCTGTGAAACAGATCAGAAAAAAGTATGAAGCCAGCCACACCTTCTATAAACGACAGTTTAGCAGTCCATTTCCACGGCTAAGAGATGGAAAACATGCAAGTTACCCTAAAGGAAAACAATCAGGAAAAAGGTATAGGTTTAGAGCAATAAATAAAATTAATAAAGGAGAAGGGAGTAAATATGTCTTGTAAACTTGCAGAAAGCTTGATTTTCTCATCACACTGTAATTGAAAATGCTCTTTTTTTAATAATCAGCGCTTATTAAGAAAACTGAGAACTACAATTTCCCAAATAGTCAAGGCCAGGGACACACAAAAAAGCAAACAAAGCCCCCAAAAAAACCAGACCCAGCCATGCCCAAGTAATGAGTAACAACAAGACTGTTGACAATTTCTAGAAAAACTAACATGATCCAGGTACATAAAACCAACTCACTTTCAAGAACCTAGCCAGTGTTGCCAACATCCCCTTGCAAATAATAAATTAACTTAAAGAAATCCCCACATCACCTGATTGTAAACTGAATAGCTGTTTTATATGGACACTTCATGAATTTTAATAATCAGTGTAAGTCTTTAAATCTCATATGACAACCAAAGTACCTAAAGTCACTAGTCGTCAGGAAATTACTAATTAAAAAAAAAATCACAATTGATTTTAAGTCCATGGGCATTCTGCTATAGTTCTTTGTAGGATTACCTTTCATTAGTGTTTTGAGAGTCTTTTAGAGGCAGAGAAAGGCATTTTCTGACTTTGGAGTGAAGTAATGTTTATCTTGCATTGCATCAGCAGCAAGTTTCACAAGCTGTAACTGGGTGAATCAGCTATGATTATTCCTTGTGACAAAGCAAATCAGTCTCCTGGATGAAATGATTGGATGCACTCTTTAAGTAACATCTTGCATAGATACATAGGATATAAGAAGCTTTGAGATCTTTTGAGCCCCTTTCCTTCTTGAAATCAATTAATTATAATTTACTATTAACCCACAGGAAACTAAATAAAATGTTGAAATGCTCTAGGCCTCCAAACCTTTCTCTGGCAAATGCAAATAAATACAACTGGCCAATTTCAATCAGATTACTTCGGTGATTTTTCAAAGACAGGCAGAATTGTGACACGAGTAGTCTGCCAGGCCTCATGTATCTCTATGAATATTCTGTAAACAAAAGCACTTCTCCAAACACATCTCCAAAGTCATACCAGCTGTTGTTCTTCCTGCACTTATTATCTGCAGTGAAAGGGAAGACAAAAATCATACCTCCTGGATAAGAAAGAAAGAAAGAAAAAGGTAAAAACCCACAACAAACTACACACATCAAGAAAAAAGGGATATTAACGGCTCTCTCAAGAAAGAAAAATTTTATTTTCAGCAGGCACTTTGATACCCATGATGATGATGGTGCCATAAAAAATAAAGATGTATCAATCTAGGACTTTCATTTCCTTTTGACTCATGCAATTTTACCAGATTTGTGTAAAGTTCACAGCACTTCAAGAAAAAACAGAGAGACACATTAACTCTGCAGTAGTTCTTAGAAACTTTCTATGAGATAAGAAATGTATTCATGTTGAAAATATTGAGTCACTAAGCCCTCGGACTGCATTCCAAAAGTCTACCAGAAACATTTCAATCAAGAGTGCTAGTGTGTGACAGCTAGGCCATTTGGGCTAAAAAGCATTGGGCAGAATTATGTTGGGGAAATCTAGTGCCCTCTAAATGACCTCATATTATAGCCATGGTATTAAGTCATAGAGAAACATGTAAGAAAGATTAATAATTTTTTTTTTCCCCAAGGAAAAAAAATAAAAAAAAAAGAAAAGGAAAACTCTCAAGTTCCCAGTAAGAATGCTGAATTACACCCCTCTCCCAATGGAATGCTTCACTTTCATTTCCAAGTAGCAGTAAGCCTATTGACCCCCATGGTGTTATCCTTTTCACTGCTCTTACAGTACTTTCTTTAATCTCTTGGATCAAAGATTGGTCAATAAAAATCATCTCTGCTTTTGTGGGGAGCAAACAAACTGCACTGAGTCCTATGATAATTGTAAATCTTCACAAAAATCCCTGATAAAAAAAAAAAACACAAAACACACACACAAAAAATATTAAAAAAAATAAACCACAACAAATCAAAACAAAACAAAACCCACAAATATCTTGACATTAACTTTGCAACTGGAAATGTTTGTGTTCTCTTTGTTCGATATTAAATATTCTGAGTGATACTATTTTGAATCTGTTACTATTTTATACTTTCATTCTCATTGCATTAAGTGATTTTAGTCCTTGAAAAACTAAAGCTAAATTATATTTACACTCTGTTATACAGTATTTCTAATCAATTTTTTTTAAGTCCTAAATATAGAAAAACCTCTAGGTCCTCCACAAAGGTTAAAAGATTGGACAGTATTTTAACAACAGAAATATTTGTTGAGACAGTTTTCAACAGACTACATGGCATCCAAGGGCTTTGTGTTACACCTTAGGTATCAAATCTAATGAGAATTTGAGCTGGAAAAAGAACAAGAAAATAAAACCAAAACCCCCCATAGTATACTTTTCTGGAAAAAAATATATACATCATCCAGAGGTATTATCTTCCTGTTACTTTAGCTTATAACCCAACTTATTTTTTAATTATCTTCAACTTTAAGCTATGCCTCCTATATGCAGCATCTGTATCCATTACCTTAGTATTCCATAACATTTCTAATATCCATCAGCTTCCTTGTCATCTAAATAGAAGGGAAGACATTTCTGTTTAACAGAAACATCTTGACACCTGTAAAATACCTGTAATCACTGCCCACTACACCTTCATCTACTCTGGACTCCCTGATGAATGCATAACATTTCCATTCGCCTGAGCCTCAAGAAGAACACAGACTGTGAATGGTCCTGGTGATCTAGCTGTCACACAACTTTGAATGTTTCCACCAGATGTCCCATCCCAAGACATAACACTTGACTGTCTTGGCATTATCTACATCATGTCTTGTAGACAACCCCTTGCTATTGAATTTTGTTATCATCCCTAAACTGCCCTCCTACTTCACCTACAAACTATTCAAAACCACTTTGCTACCAAGAAGTCTCCCCATTTCACCTACAGTATTTGCTTGGCCCTCAGACAGGTTGCCTGTAATGCTGCTAACGGATTCTCAGTCAGGCACTCCTCACTAGTAGCTCTAGTAAAAAATAGTGCATGCATGTCCCCAGAACATTTTAGTCATAACAAGAGAACAATTCCAGCATGCTGGGCTACATCATCTCAGAGCAGAAAACCCAGACTTGGACCTTCATTTCAGGGAGACTTAAGTCAGGTCTTAACTGTGCTATAAATCATTTCCTTGTTTAGCAGCATTCTAGACCTTTACACCACTTTTTGGCACACACTGAAAATAGATCAGGAGATTCAGTTGTAAAGTGGCATATTTTCTTATTTGTTCTATGTGATGCCTTCTACGCACTCTGGAGTGATGTAAAATAGTGAACTATAATTATTCCCTTACACATTTATTGCAAGGTCAGAAGTTATTCTACTGTGCTAATTTGAAGGAAAAAAAAAAAAAAATAGAACTTCACTTCAAAATCCAGATCCCTCAATTCAAGATGCCAAGGCTGAGAGAACAGTTTGTGTCCACATATCATACCCCTGTGTTAAGGATCAAGATGCACTCCGCAAATCCAGTTTGGCCCTTCAGCTCTGAGGGAGAGCCAAATGTGTTCAGAGGACAGGCAAAGCTTAGATGAATCCTGATTAGCCTAAGACATAAAGGGCAACCTTGCATTTGATGCGTGAACAAATTCCCCATGATTTTATTTAAAACTTTGAGCATGCAAGCAATATGCAGCTAGGTTTCTTCCCCAAACCTTGAACAGTTCTCCCCCCAACCCCCCCATCAATGGAAAACATATTGTTACTTGGAAAAATCAGGAAAAAAAAGTAACTTTTAAGCACCTAGGAATTAATAAGATGCTACTGAAGAAACAACCTTTTGTTCTGATATGTAGGAAGCAAGCCTGCTGGATGTTTCCGCAACAGTGTCAGTGATATTAGTGCACAGAGAAGCTAACAAAAGGCAGCCATGCTGTCTGCTGCTGTACTAGAAATGGAGCAAAACACAGTAAAGGTGAAGGGAGAAAAAGCAGAACAAGATAATTTCATGATCAATTATAAAAAGCTATTTTAAAAATTTGAAAAGATAAGATAATTTTATGGCAGGCTAAGCTTATACCACTTTAGTTACATTGTTGTAGTAACCTCAGAAAAAAATATCTTTGTTCAGAGGGACTTCATCATCATTCAAAAATGGTACATAATTTATATTTTTTTCCGAACTCTCAGAGCATTATGCATCTCACACACAGCACAAAACATAGACAAACACACATCTATCGATATATTCTTATTGTTACACCATTCATGAGATTTCATATATAATAGCACTGCATTTAAAATATCATGGGTTTATTTTGCTTTTTAAATAAAGCACTGAGATAGTAAAAATTGAATATTTCATATAGGAAAACAAGTTGCTATTCTCTAAAATTGCCTCTAATGTTAGATGAATATTAATAAAATCCATAAACCATTAGTACATTATAGCTGCTTTGTTCTGAATTACATAGACCTTTTATGTTTATTCCTCAGTGAAAATGCATGAAAAAATGAAATCCTCTCTAATTGTGCTCTCTGAAGATAGCTGGTAAAATAATTTCTAGCAGCAATAAATCAATTGTAGTATTAAAATGACCTGCCAGGTGCATCTTCTGGGTATCAGACTAATTAAGGGAATGTATTAATTGCAACTATTCATCAACACCACCAATGTTGTTAGGTAACCCTTACAATGAATCTTTTTACCATATTATCCAGCAGTGAAACTGCAGTTTGACCAAATATAAGGGACTGAACAACAACAACAACAAATTTAAAAAAAAAGACCACACCAAACCTATTCACAGCTTTCTTCATTTTATCACTTTGATCCCAATTCTTTGCTAGTAAATCAACCAAACACAGGAAGATATAATTATATGTGCATATGCAATTTATACATTTCTCTATCACAGTAGAGAGTTTTACCAGGTTTCAGAGACTGATGTGGATTTTTTTTTTCCCCCCTCCCCAAAATCTAGTTGTGATATAAATTCATATGCATTTTCTGTAGCTGTGAGCCAAAGGTAACCAAGTTTGGATCATACAGGCCTTTACTGGAATAGACCATTTACTTCTGAAAGTATGGTTTTCTAGTATCTTCATTATTTTTTCCACCAGACCATCTTTATCACTATAATCTCTACACTCTAACAAATGGAGGTAAGATAATGCCAGTCTGATGTTTTGTATGGGTTTCTGGTTCCCCCAGTGTTGTTTTCCCTGCTAAAAAATAAAAGTTGTTCTTCAAAACTTCTGATGCTTTATCACATTCTTCTACAAGTAAAAAAATCTGGATTGCATGAGAACTTCATACATTTCAGAAAACAACACTGGAAGTTGCAGGATGCAATAAAACTACCATAACTATTTCTCTGCTGTGTTTTTTAGTTTAGAGAAAGATTGGGAAAGGGCTATGATTATAGGCTAACAGAGGGAAAAAAACATCCATAGGTGTCTGAGCTCAGCTGGCAACATAAGGAGAGAATAGTAAATACAAAGACCAAATCTAAAAGACACAAGGACAAAATTTGGCCCACCATATCAAAGTCCACATTCCTCTCCTCAGTGTCCTATAAACACTCCTATCTAGGAGACTAGTCCTTGTTGACTCACTCTATCTATACCTTTTAGGTATTTCTAAGTTCCCCTGGTGTCCAAGCACTAAAAATAGTTAGACAAAGCTATGGCTTTTCCATTGCCACCCTCATGACTATCACCACCATTCGCTGTCTTGGGTAGACAAGAGATTAAACAGCATTGCATAACAGGTCATTCTTGTGCCCAAACAAAAATCTACCTTCTCTTGTAGCTATATATCCATAAATGGACAGGGAGATAGTGAAACTGCTTGTACCTCACATATTTGGTCATTGGGCTGTAAACCAGCATATTCACACATACTAGAACAAGAATGTCTTGGTTTTATTTAAAAAAAAAAAAATAAAAAATGGAGGAGGCTGGGGGAGACTTCACAACCCTTTTGCTACTGCTTGTGCTTTTGCAAAATTACTTGAGACCTACTGCTGCAGAAAATGCAGAAAATTATGTGCCATACCCTGAAGGCCACTGTACGAGATACTTGGCAATCAAGGCTTTGAAGTGAGATCCAGAAACACCAGCATTACAGTGCAGATGCCCTGGTAGCAGCTTTCCAGGTGACTTGAACCCAAGTGCCCAATACCAGGCAGACAGTGCACCAGGTACTAGGGCTCATGGCAGCCAGGCTTCTGAGCACCCATGGCCGTGCACAGCACGATCAGAATGCTGCTCTTCACACACAGATCTATAAACATGCTGCAGACTTGACCTCCAACACTGCTTATTGTGGTTTTGAATGTTTCTTGAACACCTATTGCCAGAATTGTTAAAATGAATGAAAATGAGCGAAAAATAGACCCACTGTGAAAAAAACACTAGATTCATTTTTATTTATGACTCAAAATAAGAATATGCACCTTCCTGCTTTCAAAGTCTGTCAAATAAAGTAATTTTAAACTGATATAGATGATTCACACTTGGTGATGAATTTTAAAGCCAGCCACCTGTCTCCAGCTTGTGTCAATATGTCTGAAGAAATGCTCTCAATTGCCTTTGGTATTCAAAGAGTTAGAAATAGAAGTTCACAAGTAAGATATTGTTCCTGTCTTTCCCTTCACTACCCAGACTGCTTTCTGATCTTCCTTTTGTCCTCAATCCGTTCCTTATCCCTTTCACCTCTCTTTCTCACTCTCACTCCGTCCCCTTGATCCATCAGACACAGCCAAGCTATCTGACACCTATGCCTTAAAGTAATTTTGGACAGAAGCAAAATGCCCTAGAATCCTTAGTAATCCTCCTCAGATCCATGTACTGAGCCCTGGTTTGGCTCTTTTATAGCCACAAACAGCCTTTCAGCTACCTAGCCTGGAAACTGAAAGTTGTTTCAGTAACAGAGGAAGGACAACAAGTCCCAAAAGAAAATGAGACTGCTTAGGAGGAAAAAAACCCAAACAAATAATTATTTTTTGTTGTTAACATTAATATAAGCTAGAACAAACAAAGCCATCAATAAATGAGAGTTAAGCAACTCCTAAACTATAGCAGGGAAATGGGGAGACAGTGAGTTCACAGGGGCAGAATCTGTTCTTTCCCCGCAGTGTCCTGGTACAAGACAATGGTTTATAAAACATCAGTGGTTTTGTGAATTATTGAAACAGTTGCAGTATTCTGTAAGCCCACAAAACATGTGTTTCACCCCTTATCATTCCCTATTGAGTCAGTGTAGTTTTTGACATACCAGAGTGGGATTTTTCTTTGTCCTTTTCCAGTACAACTAAATCAAAAGCCATATGGAATTCAGAGAAGTAAATAAAAAATAAAACACAAAAATCAATAGACTACTGCCAAAACCCTGTGGATTGTACTAAAGTCAGAGTTAAATTACCTTTCATGACTAAGCAAGAATCCTGAAAAACTGAAAAGGCTACTTGTATCACACAGAGTTACAGAGACGCTCCCCCCAAGCTCAGAGAGCACCACTCGCACTCCCCTCTTACAAAAGGTAGATTACAGCGACAGACAGTGGATCCTAAAGATATCTTTGAGAGAAAAAAGTATTTGACAAACTTAAACTTCTTATTGTGGGAATGTAATAAATGCCTCTGTCTGCAGTCCAATACAATACCTTGTTGTCTCTCCACTTTCTAGTATTTTCATAGACTCACAGAATCATTTAGACCTTTCATGAGCCAACCCTTCCCAGCCAAACTAAGCAGATGGATACATCCAGGGAACATAACGTGATGAAAAGCAATGGAAGATTGTCTTTAAATTGTATTTGTAGCGAAAAAATGTGGGGATTTTTGGAAGAGGGATAAAGGATGAAAGAGGAGGAAGAGGAGGAAACTGAGGAGCTGGAGGCTGCTTCTTTCCACCAAGGTCCATCAGACTTTGCCAAGTACTCACTATATCAGGGTAAGGGCTTAATTTTTCTTCAGCTGTGCCTTTTTGGTCCTGTGGTAAATTCCCAGGGACAACGGTTGTCAGACAACTTGCATCATACTTACTCTAGCATAACAAGGAGCAGAACCCAGCACTGAGCTGTAGGAAATGCAGTCAGATGAAATCATTCCCAACACACCTATCTCCTAAAAGATTACATTTTTTGAAAGTTAAGAACAGACATTCACCCATTCTCTGGAGTTTAAGACAGCCATTTCTAGATTTTCTAATTGGTATTTCTCTACAACAAAGAAAAAGAGATACTGTATTAGATTTCTTTTTAAGATTAAAAAAAAGATGCAAAAAAAAAAAGTAATCACTGAAGAAACTGGAACATAACTGTCACTAAGAGCTACGATACAGACATGGCCAGCCCCTTTCCTTCCCCCAAAGCAGCAATTTACAACAGTGAGAGGACATAAGTCAGGGGATCAAACAGAAAAGAAGTTTAAAAGCAGGTTTTGGCTGCGGTAGTGATGCAACCTAATAGGGGCAAGAACCACTTAATGCCACACAAACCCATTTTTCTGGTAGGCTCCAAGCTGATTCCACCTTTCCGATATGTCAGTAGGCAATGCTCTTTAGAAAAGTGTAGCCCAGACTTAAGATGCTTTACTCCCTCTTCCTCATGATGAGTTGCAGTATGTGCCGCAACAAGGGACTTTCAGCATTGCCATGTCCAGTGCTCCCAGCATTAAGCCCTTGAAATAATGGGGCTTATTCCCGAAAATCCTTCTAAAATCCACTTTTTTTCTTACAATAAAAGAAAAAGAAAAAAGAAGAAAAAGACTATGTAATACAGGCTTAGCAAATTACAGTTAAAACACACTACCAGAAAATGATCATTATAGAAAACATGAGACTAAAGAAGTTCATTATTGGAAAATAACTGATTTATAACTGATTTCTGACTGCTTTTGTCTGGCAATAAAGGCTATTTGAGGACCTAAAAGGAGGTATATCATTTTCTGTTCATATCTGTGTGTTCCCCCATAATTAGCAGGAAAAGCTTAGGAAGAAGAGTGCATATGAGTATCTATTTTGCTTTATTTTACCAAAACAGACATTGGCAAGCAGGAACTTGACCTTAACTTTTCGGGATGGCTGACTTCATAACACGTCTGCTTTACAAAAGTCATAAGCCTATTTCTCCAGTACTATAGTAACAAGGTAAAAATTTTAGTCACAAACACTCTAAATATCTGCCAATATAAATACCAGATAGGAACTTCATTTCCAAGGGTCACTGCTGTGCAACACAACAAAAATCAGGTACCGCTGTTTTAGCTTTTGTCTGTAATCTAGTCATTCAAGATACATGTATAAAGACATTAATATATCCATAATCTTTTGCACACACTAATATATATACTCTATTTTCTTAAAAAGGCATTTAGCCTTATACACTTTGTCCACAACATCAGCAGATCCACCACAAAGCAACAACAAAAATCCATACCTATAATTTGCATTTTCTCTGATTGTTTTGGTACCCCAGCTTGTAGCCATTAGCAATAACTGAGTTTACTAGTTTCTTTCTCTTCCCCTACCTTAGTAAGAAAAGATGTCTTTTTTTTTCCTCTATACCCTGTCTATTGATTCTAAAAGTATCTCCTCCTTACCATGTATGTTCCAATAGTCTGTTTGCCCTTTTGCTACACTATTCTTCTTCGATATAGTCATACTTTAAATGGAGCAGTTACTTTCTTCTAAGTTTACATGGATTTTTGTCTTATACTTATGGCAGTGATTTACACTTAATACAGTTGTGGAATATACCACATGTTGCCTTATTTTCACATTTTCATTTTGTAGCTATTTTTTTTTTTTTCCTGAAAAGTGTCATCCTTCACAGCAATTTTTAAACAAGTACATAAAAACTAACAAAGTTTTAATTCACTAATGAATGCAATTGACAGATAAATAACATAAAATACAGGCATAAGACAACTGTCAATCAGAAAAAAAACCACTGCTAATAATGAACTGTTGTTTCATGTTATTATATAGCTATGAAATTCTAAGCAAACATTTTATTTAAGCATATTTAAGATGGCTAGAAATCTTTCAGCAAAACAGCCATCTGTCTCCTACTGCAGGTGTAGCTATGGAAAAAAATTGTTCAGGACTTCAGCAGCCTTGCCCAGTGCATGAGTCAAGACAATTTTTGCTGAATCAGGGTCTCCATATGCTAGAAGATATTTACAGCATCATTCTATACTGTTAGTTCTCACTGCTTTGACAACAAAAAATTATCTAAGAGGGGCACAGTAAAAATTCATTAATATTGCTTTTCACTTTGGAGAAAAGTACATCAGAATTACCACATCAGACAACTGAGAGTTTCTGTAATGACAAAAGTAATTTTGAAATTTTACAGGCCACAGAACCTGAGAAAGTACAGCAATTTTGAATAGTCCTTATTTTCTTAATAAAGCCTAAAAAACTGTTAGCGTTTGTGTTTCCCAATTCCTATATGTTTTTATCATTAATTAAAAAAAAAAGCTAAAGAAAATACTTACAGCAATAATGCTATTAATCCATTTTAGAAACTTAACCTTTACTCAGTATGTTTTATTACTAAAACAATAGATTGCCACTGAAGTAAATTATTATTTTCTCAGTTCTTTTTAATTGACAGGGCATTGTCATTAGAAATGTAGTGTCCACATTAATGTATCACCAGTGATACAGGTATCTCTTCACATAAGTTGCATGTGCACCTATAGCCATATATTTCATTTGAACTACAGCTAAACACAAATACATTTGTATTCTTGCTTTTTGTCCTTTTCAAGCTCATTTTCCTCAGTAGTCCAAACAATCAAGAATTGCATATTTTATCTGTTGCCAGTGCTTCAATAATTATGATGGAGCTATAAGGGAAATTATACACTTCGTGGATTATTAAATCAGTCTAAACATTCTACTCTCATGATTCATTGTGGCATGAATGAAGATACCATATTCTTAGCCTTATATCTGTCCTGCTAATTTCCCTTAGCTTCATTATTTTTTTTTGTCTGGTATCTTTGACCCTTCTTTTGCTTCCCCCCATCATCTGTCTCTCTCTTTTTTTTTTCTTCTAATTAGGCCACTTCTTTTTTTTTCTGTCGTTCTTGCTCCAGGTATACTTCTGTCCCTGCTCTCACCTCTTTTCCACATTATCTCTTTCTAAGCACAATACCAATGCCACATTTCCCCCTGCCCCCCCTTTCTGATTTGTGAAAGTCTTTCTTTCCTCTGTCCCTGCCCAGGCTTCCTACCCCCCACCTAAGCTTTTCCTTTCTCCTCTATTATAAGACATGGTGTCTCTTATATTCCTAGCTCTAAAGTTCACTGAGCTTTTGGGAAGAGAAAACTACAGCTCTTGGTGAAACAACATAGGTTTGTCCAAAACTACTGCTGGCAATCCAATTCAGTTATCAGTATTGCTTGTTTGTTCTTAAGTAATAGGATAATTGCTCTAGTTACTGGAGATTTAGAAATTAAATAATATGAAAATACACCTACCAAAAGAAACCCCTCATGTGTAATAAACACCCTCTAGATCTATGTAGTTAAGCTGTTCTGACGTGTAGTATTTCAAATAAATGAGAAGTTTATTATATTTTGTTTGCAGTACTACATAAAGCATAAGAGGACTGAGGAAAGTGATGATCAATTGGCAGTCATTTGCAAAAATCTTAGATAAAAGCTCACAAAGGAGAAAGTGCAAAATAGTATATTCAGTCTCATACTTAGTATCTCTTGAAGTAAGCTGCATTAAGGCTGTTGTAACATTATCAGCACTAATATTCTTTTGTCAACCAAAATTGCACACCTGAACAATGCTCCTTACACAATACCTTCTTTTTCAAGACAACTCTTGGAACTAAACACAGACACTTCTATAAATCTTCCCTGATTTGAGTCCTACATTTTCATTTTCTTGTCACCTTCTCATTCATATTTTATTAAGATATTCCTATTTCTACACCCATATTGAGAATATTCTCTTCTATCTATATATCTTTGCAGCAGGAACACCCATAGCCTTATATCTTGTTACAAAACAAAAGAACAGGGAGATTCTTCTGGAAAATTAAGTAATCATAAATTAGCATTAGATTAATAGATTCTTTTAAATGTTGCCTTAAAGCTTTCTTTGTTTTGGCTCTGGGAAGAAATCAGAAATAAGCCTGTGCAAAATAATCTGTAAAGTGAAACAGATTTTTGTTGGATTAATAACTTCACAATTTAGTATCTTTTCCTTCTTTTCTTGACTAAAAATATATTACCGGGAAATATATCAAAAGCTAGGCAGGCATTCATATATCCAAATAGAAGTGACCAGTTCTCAGAACTATTAAATAACTGAAGAAATCTTAACTATCACATGGAATATGTTGAAAAGAGGCTAGTAGGTCCTAAGGCATAAAAGGGCTTTTTTGACATTTGATTTTAGGCATCCAATATTAGAAGTTTTGAGGTTTAGAACTTATGGTAAATTTTACAGGGAAGACATACCTGTGCATAAATATATTAATGACTGCTCAGAAACCATTACAGTCAATTTATGGTCCATCACTCTTGATATTCAATAGAAACACACTTGAAAACAATTTAAAAGAGCTAAATCTCAAAATGTGAGAAAGAATGAAGAATCCAGTCTTTACTAAAAATTATATAAACCAGCATACTGTTAATGCAGATGCAGTATCTACGTAAAATTCTAGAAGGAATTCTTATTAAAGACTGGTAAGTAAATACATAGGAAGTTTGACTGCTTCCAAATGCTATACACTGGCTGAAGTTTTAAGCTCACCAATAAATCAGAAGCAGAATTTGAAACCTTACATTGCAGTAGTCTAGTTCACGCAATTCTACATCCCACTTTAGGAAAACTATTAGCACAAGCTCTAAAAAAATTATATTCCATTCACTGCCCCCATATATTTTAGAGTCACTTTAAAATAAATAGTGCTGCGATAAGAGGAAAAAAAAAAGGCATTAGCACTAGCACTTCAGCAAAACTATTTTATTCTGAAAAGTTCTGCAGAAATTACACTGTGCCAGTGATATTTAATTGTGACATAAAAATTAAACACCATTTACTTGATATAAAATTGGGATAGTATGTAAATTAAGTAAGTTTCAATTCATGTCTTCTTACTCACATCTGTTGGCAGTTTAAATAGTTTTAGTGTCATTAATTGTTATAAAAGTGCAAGATTTGCTGTATGCTTGCCACTTAGGACCAAAGGCACAAAAGTCTAATTGAACTAAGTAATTAGTAATTTGTCATTTCCTATTGTCAGCAATTACTTTCCATTAGAAATCCTCACTGAAAATTCTAATTTGAAGTGAGGTTTGCATTTTATTGCTGTCCATCCAAATTAGTTTAAAATTGACAGCTACATTTTCATTTAAAAATTTAAAGATATTAAATATGCTTGAAGACACTGAGGCGTATTCCACCCCATGTGTAGTTGTGATGATGTATCTGAACTCAAAAGACTGAGAAGGAAAATCCAAAATACTTCTTTCTTTTCTTCAATTACACAGTATGTACCAGCATTACATAGTAGGCCACATCACACTCTTGCTCATGCGAACGGTCCCCTTAATTGGCAATTTAAATGGGTAACACAAACAGAATGAGACACACAAAATTATATAAGGATTTATTGCATTTCTTATTCACTTTTACATAGAGAAACAGAAATAGGTATTGAAATTGCAGGTATAGAACTGGAACTGTGTATTTTCATGTCTTGTCCTAGAGGCTTTTCCTTGTGATTTTACTCCAAGAACAATTTATCTTTTGTTATTTTTCACACTTGTTAAGGCAATCAGCACTGTCCAGTTGCAAACGGTTGGCATGCAGCATGAGGCAGCACTTGGGAGGGCAGAAGTGCTGCAAGTTCCTCAGAAACGCATGGGGCTGATTAGCCATGAGGAGGTAGAGATTTATAATTAAGACATGTCAAACGGATACGTACCATAGTTTCAGAGCTCCTAACATGGAACTGCCTAGCAAGCAGCAACTTGGTGCCTGATAAAATGCTTTGGCTGCCTAGTTCAACCCAGTCCTGAAACTAGGGGACAAGTGGATGTCCCAAAGGGAAAAGTGGTTCAACTTTACTCTCTTGGCAGAAAAGCAAAAATAATGATAGAAATTCACTGCTGTCTCCGAGTTCTTTTGTAAGCAACTTACAAATCTGAACACAAATAGCACCGGGTTTTATTGTTCTTAATGTAAAAAATGCTCAGACTCTGAAATAGGATTGTGCTTAGTGCTAGTTGAGAAACATTTCAACAGTAAAACAGAGGTTCATACTAAATGTGTTCAGAAGATACCAGCTGAGTATCAGCTGCTGTCCACTTGTAAAACTCTCAAAAACACATACGGAAGATAAAAGGTACATGATAAATTTTCACCATAAGATGGGGGGATGGAAACTGATGTATAAAGGGTTGGTTGGGTGTGTAGTGATATTTTAATGTATTAGTTTACAGAATTACGAAAGTAATTACAGAATTAGAAAACTAAAGACCAGAAAACAACTGAATTGCACAACTGCATGTCTAATAATGGAACAGTTATTAGGTAGTATCAAGCACATTTGCACTTCAGCTGCAGTTCTATGGTTTACTGCCATCTTTTCTTAATTTATGTGATATGATAATTAACCTTTAAATCCAGCAATGGTGATGAATTTCCCTTAAATAGTTATTCTACATTCATATTTCCTGAAAGAACACATCTTTCACTGAACCTCTCTCTGATAACTAGTTAATACACATCACAGATCACTAGCACTCTATATTAAGCACACATTAATTACTATTCATTTGGAACATAATTCCTATGAAGAAACACATCCAAGTGCTTACAAAAAGCTCATCACAATTGGTGCTATGAAAAAGTGAAGAAGTCTAACGATTCATCGCTAATAAATAACACACATTGTCCACAATACTTTGAATCTCTCAGATGGGATCATAGGCCTCCCTCCTTAAACTGATTTAAGCACTACGTTCAGTATGAATAGATTTGTTCCCTCTTCCAGGAGGGTGTGAGGGAAGGGGGGGACAGGAAGAAAGAGGACGGGGCGGGGGGGTAGGGACAAAGAAAAGAAAATACAAGAGAAAACAGGAGGGGAAAAGGTCATCTGGACTCTGAACACAAGTCCACTGGACTGGCAGAAACGCCACTCTACCCATATGCCACCTGCACAGAAGTAAAACTGCAATTAGTTTTACTTCATACTTTATTGGTAGGATTTGATTATAATTAGATGTTTGATATGTATTAAAAATTATCATCAAATGCAGAGGCTACTTCCTAACTATACGTTTCCTAAATCCATGGGGTTTTAAAAGGTAGAATTTGGTGGTATTTTCAGAATAATAAAGATTGTAGGTATGCTGCAAAGCATTATTCTACCTTTTCTGTGGCTGTGTTTAATTGCCAATAAGGCACTGAACAAAACAGAGAATTAAATTAAAAGTTCAATAAACACTGATCAATATTCTTGTAAATACCAAGTCTATAAAACGATCTTATCTTTAAATGTAGTTATACTACAGGTGCTGTGTAGATGATCCGCATTTGAATTTCATGCTTTGCTTGAAAGTCTGAGTTAAATTTCTTTCCAGTAAAAATATTTTGAACCTAGAAATGCTCTCAAAAAAGATTACAAACCTGCCTTTATTCTTAAACTGTTGCTGTCTTCTGATTTCGTATTAGCTCACGATCAGCTGAATAAAGAAGTCATCTTCTGTCTAACATGTAAATAAATCATCAGCTTCAGTTACTTTACCACTAGCTGTTTGTCATTCAGAAAAATAATGGTTAATCAATGACTAATCAATGGAGATGTGTAACGTATTAGTTTGCAGTCCTTCATCATCCTATTTTCCTCAATTGCCTGGGGGTTTGTGTTCAGTACTTA
The DNA here is from genome assembly GCA_013399075.1 of Chloroceryle aenea. Lineage (NCBI taxonomy): Eukaryota > Metazoa > Chordata > Aves > Coraciiformes > Cerylidae > Chloroceryle > Chloroceryle aenea. The sequence goes on from VWZY01004793.1 coordinate 207,397, forward strand.
CAGAATCGATTACAATTGTGAGTGATCATTCAGCTCATGTTGAGAGCTGTCAGCTGTGCTTTCTGCTAGGAGTTTTTACCCTCCAGTTTAATATGAGATGCTAATATTTAGCTGCATTTGACAAGCTAGATACCACAGTATAAAATGCTATAAGAAGTGCTTAAGTAACTAATTGCAACACTACATGTCACTTGATGAAACTAAACTTTTCCTGACTTCACAATAATCATAAGCATTACTGGCTTGCTAGGGAAAATTAAAGGAAAATAGCTGTCTGCTTGAGTCTGATCATGCCTGCAGGGAAGGTCTAAGAAAGGCAACTGACAATGATGTCGTTGTGCATAACTGCATGGGGAAAACAGATAATTCTTCAATTTTCATATAAACTGACATTCTTCACCATATGACATTCATGTGCGCGCTCAGTTTCCTACCAGTGCCACTAGAAAAGTTGGACCCACAGACTTTTCATACACAACAACATAAATGAGTAATAAAGGTTTCTGTAACAAAAGTAATGTTTCACTGCTTGACAAGACTGTTTGCTTTGAAGCAGATTTAAGCTTGTCACCAACATAAGGACAGAAGATTGGCTGTTGTTCCCACACACATGGCAAATATATTACTACCAATGTATAGGTTTATTCACTTTAATTATTGTTTTCATAGTTCTCTTCGAAAATGCATGTCAGCAGTAGTCGTAGGGTGTGATGGTGGAAACTAATAATTGTTAATGTATTTCATTAAATATTTAGAACTGAGCAGTATCGATTAAAACGGCGATGTGCAAGTCCGCGTTTCAAGCGGTTTTAGCTCCAACAGCTCCCTCTTGTGATGTAAATGTCAAATCTCCCTTTCCTAAACTGCTACATTTGGATGTCATGCTGAGCTCACCGGCACTCTTTCCGTAGCAAGTATGAAGAAAAAGATGAACAGAGAAGTTGCCTTACCTGATAATAATGCAAACATACCCTTTTAACTTAAAACATTGCAATGTAATTAAATAGTCAAGGCTAATATCTAAATTTAATCTAGAAAGGAGAACCATTTCCCATTAATCTCAGAAATACAACTCACCTAAAAATTATTCTGATATTGTAAGGGTGGTGTTCAGTTGTCTTATTTTTAGCTGATGCAATACACAGGGAAGATAGTAATAGATTTCAGGAAACAAGCACTTTCCCACCGCAGAGGCTAAATGCTGCACTAATACCCACAGTACTGAAAATGATCAGTGCCTGTTTTTTACATATTGCACAGAAACAGTCCAAATGCATCCTTTAATTCAAAACGATGTGACCCATTAAGAAGAGCTACAAAGCAATATTATTACCTTGCTGTAGAGAAGCGCATACCCAGCATTAAATCTTACTTTATTTCTGTGGGTTTTGTCCCTCATCTGCATCAGAAATAATATTACCTTTTGCAGAAGAAAAGATATTTCCAACTTTTTGGTTTTATATGCAGATTGATATAAACCACCAAATTCTAATATGATTAAAGAAACTGCTAGCAAAAATAAAACAATTATGTATTAGTTACCAGACTAGTGCTAGACAAATAAAAATATAAGGCCTACAAATTACTTGTAGCAATGATCTCCCTACAATCGAATAACAAGCAAATATTTCAAGGAGTAAAACTTTATGTAGCTATGTAGTCACATTATCCACAACAGCTGCAAAAGTATGACAACAATCATTATATTTAGCCTCCATTTTGGAAGAAACTGGCATTTTAATTTAGGATTGCTTGGCTAAACTGCCCCCAAGGATCTGAAAAAAATTCCTACCAGTAGCTTGGCTGTTTTCCCCTTAAAGCTTCCTGTGATACACAGAAATATTTAGACCTGGTCAATTCATCTTAACAACATCTTGAACACCCACTCCCAGCCCTTCAGAACACCACCAAAAATAATTGCTCTGAAATCACAAAGTAAAGGGAACACTTTAAATCACGGATGGCATTTTTAGTGCAAATTCCTATTGTTTCTCATTTCTTAAGTTCCTGCCAAAGACACAAAGAACACAAGCAAAACAGGCCCATTCCCTCTTAGTTACTCAGTGTCTACAGGGCAGCTGTATTTTGTTGCACCGGTTAAGACAAGAACAAAAATACTTGTCTATTCCTATCAAGTTCATACTCTGCATTGCCTCGCTTTGTCAGCTGACACTTTTCCTTTTGGTCTGGAAGGCCCCAGCTTATGGTAATACTATTACCAATAACAGCCAGAGTACAGTGACCGTGTGCGACTAAAATCTCATTTACAACTTTGCAAGACAAACTGTGTTCTGACATCTTATGGAAATGCATTTCTAACATACTTTTCTTGAGTGAAATTGCTAATCCTTATGCTAAAAATGAAACATCTACCCCAAAACATCTAAGAAATCATATAAGAATGACAAAAGTGCTAATTTTACCCAAACAGCTGGTAAGAAAAGTCTTATGAATTTGATGTAATTTCTGATGCATAGAACATTTTTCTTTTCATTTTTTTTCCATTTTTTTTTAAGATATAATCATCAAAACAATGACAAATGAAAGCCTCAGAAAAGGTTATGACTTGACAAAGTAACATTTTTAAAACTTGGACTCCAATCAAATTGATATAAGCATCAGTGATGCAACACTTTCTGACACTAAACTCTTTACCACTGTCTAAAATATATAGAATAGCCTATTGTGATTGCTTAATGTCAACTTTTGTTCATAAGCTCTTTCATAAAAATGAAACAGGGAAAAATGATTTAAAGCAGTTCAATTTGTCTATTTACCTTAATCTTTAACTATTCCCATATGTCTTAGCTACATGATGTATGACTCGCCATAAACCAATTTTTCAAAGATATACAAGACAGGAAAAAAGTCAGGCTCCTAACCTTTTATGCACTGAACTTTCATAGACAGCTGGCAAAACAAAACACTTCTAGGCCTCAGAAAAAGCTGAAAGGTTATTTTGCTCTCTTGCTTTTATGAAACATTTGCATCTGTTAAATAAGAACATTTTGAAATATTTCATCATGGCAAACAATGTCAAGGGAGAAAGATCTTTTCAAAAATCTGAATTAAACCAGAAAGTTGATGGCTGCTGTTTAAATAGAACAATTAGACTTCCATTTGGGAAGGAAACACTAGAGCTGTGCACTCTTCTCTGAAAGCCAGCCTGTGACACCATAAGAATCCTGACATCAAAAACTGCAAATGGTGTAATCTCACTTCATGGTCATATACATAATTCAAAATACAAAGCCTAATGATTGTTTTTCCAAGTATTTATTAATAACACTCACTTTAATATGCATCAGTGTGATGCACCTTTTTGCTTTAGTTTAGCAAGAGCTTCACTGGCACTTTAGAAAATAAGAAACACAATGCAGAACAGAAGTGTCTGACTTACCCAGAAAAGTCAGTAGACTGAAGCAAGGCAGAGATGTGCTAATTAGAAGAAAGTTTTCTTTCCATCCAAGAAGTCACAGGCTAGGATCCACTTGGGCATTGGATGTAAGCACAGTACCAGGTAGGATTATTCAGAAACTTATTACTCCCACTCTAAAAAAAAAAAAAATATAAAACCAGAGAATAAAAATATGTATAGATGGAAATGGCTTTATTCTTCATTTATACAAAACAAAAGATTTATAAATCTGTATACTCTGGTAAACGAATTAAGAAATATAAACTTGAATTTATATTTTTAAAAGTCATTAATATATTTGTTTCAGTTGGAAATATTTAAATAAACTCCTACATTAAAGGACAGAATTGTGAACTTCATAAGTCGAGACAGCTTTTTATACCAACAGGAGATAAAGCTTTTCAGTAAGTACAGCAACATATATATTGTCTGTAATTTGACATTACTACGTATCTCGAAAACATTTGGTGTTAAGAGACAGACCAGGTAGAGATATCTGACAATGTGTGTGTGCAAATTTTTAAGACTTTCATTTCAGAAACCTCACTATCATAAAATCTGTCTGTGCTAAAACAAACCAACAAGAAGGTACATATAAATAGAAAGCGGAAAGAAAAAAACAAGCAAACAAAAAGCAACAAACCCCCCAAAACATGACACCTCTTAAAATTACAACTCTAAAGAAAAATAGTTAGAATCCAGAATATATATTTTTATCTGTATTTTGAATCCTAGAATTAAAATGGCTGCTTTTTAAACTTCAAGTAAGCTTGAGAAACTGACTGCAGATCATGTATACAATCTAGGGTCAATGTTGTATTGAATTTCTAGACCATTTTCAGACTACCTTCTGGCAATGGAAGCATTTTGACCACTGACACTCCCTATGGGTATATCTGACTATCCTGGTACAATGCACCATTCCCCATTATTGAATCTACAACAAACTGCTGTAGGTTATTCATTGATTGAGTGTTTAAGTGTATTCTTTAGGAGCAAATGGAGAACGAAATCTGTAAACAATCACGCACACAAAATCAGCATAATTCTTCACTCCGAGATGGTTTTCAGTTTCAGCACTTAATTATCTGTACTCTTTGATAAAAGCTCTGTCACTTTAAATAAAGATGTACAGGAATTTTCCTCTTACAAGATGCACCAAGCTACAATGTGGAGCTGCACATTTTATCTTAAAGAAAAATTAAGCCATCATTGGCCAATATGACTACATAGGGACATAAGGTTTAAGTACATCTGCCTTACTTTATGCTAACATCTTTATCTAGATCAATTACAATATACACCATCACTGTTAAATAACCAATATAGATGCAGACTGCAGCTCTATAATATTCCTAATGGAGGTTAGAACAGATATTAAGAGCTACATTTTCATAAGCTCAAGCAGTAATTGTGTGTGCTTGTATGCCTGTGCATAACTTCAATCAAGCTGTATTTTGATATCACAGGAAAATGTTCCTTTTTCCACTTTAACCAGTGCAAAAGCCTCTTTTTCTCATATATATAGCTCTGTGAGTTAATTTGTACAGTTTGTCTGCCACTGTGTATTTATAGTTATCACCTGAATGAGTGGTTCATAGAGGACAACTGCGCTAAAATAAATAAAAAAAAAAAAAACACAACCAAAAATGGGTAAGACATTTGAAGCTTATTTCATTAATTTCCTCTTTTGATTTAACACAAAATAAGAAAGGGGTCATCCTGAGAATATACACAAATGAGAAAACTATATTGTATGTATTATTGCAGTACAGAAGCATAATAGAAAATTTACATTTCTTAAAGTTAGATCTTTAATGTTAATTTTATCCTAAATCTACAGTGGTACTTTATTATTTTCTCCCATTCTCACTGAAAAAAAACCACAACCCATGACTGCAAAATAATTACTTTCTATTTCAAAATAGCACCCCAATGGCAGAAATACAAGAGTCTTCATCATGCAAAGTCCTTTCCATACATGTAGAAAAGACCTGACTGCGGTCCAAAGAGCTCCAAGTTCAGTACTTCAGAGCAAAAACATTTTATTTTCAACATGTTGTGTGTTTTGCTCCATGAGCTGAAATTCAAACTGCATAATGATTCTGTTACACTAAATTACTGAAGAAGGAAGAGAATCTGCATGCACTGTGCACAAAGACATTGCAACATCAGTTGAGTATAGACTAGGTTAAAAAAAAAAGTGGAGCTTCTGATCTGTCTATAAACCACCTAAATATAGATATTCACAGACAAGGAAATGTTAGGGTGCAGCACAGCAGGACTCCACAAGTATCATAATTCAAGCATTTCAGCTGCACAGGCACTGCAAAACAATGCCCTCCTTGTACCTGGTGGCACCCAGACACGGGTGGCAGTGTTTGGATTGCAGGTTGGAGTGAGGTGTTCAGCAGGGTCCCCTTTGGGAGAACCTTAAGTTAACAGTCAGTCCAGGAGCATTCAGTTTAGATAACCCAGGAATAAGACTGCAAGTTGTACCATGGAAAGCATCTGTTCTGCAGCTCAGACACTCGTAACAGGCACTTTCGAGCAGACACTCAAGTGTGTTATTAAAACGTGGTAAGGTATCAATTTCTACTGCTGTCTGACAAAGTTCAAATCCGTACCTCCTACCTCCCCAGGGAGCAGCTCAGCCATCTGGCAGTAACTGCAGCCTATGACTTCCTTTTCACTTTAGTGGAATCATGCACGCACGCTTAATGGACTAACATAGGACTGGGAAGATTCATGTTTGGAAATCCAACAGTACCAGCCTCTAGCTGCCTGCTTAATTCCAAAGATGTCCAAAGCTACACCCAGGAATGGGATTCAGTTGTATCCTATTACAAATACTTTTGTAGGAATCCTAGAGTATTTTGTCAGGTCTCCAGCTGCCACTTGAAAAACATGCACGTTTCCCATAGTACATCTTCTGGTCACATGAAGGTATTGTGAATGCTTCAAGACTGTCTGAAACAGTACAAAATATCTACACTTGGACACAGCCTACATATGAGCCAGCAATAACCCACAAGGTTGCCAGGGAAGCTCAGGTACCAGAAACAGTTTAACAATATTGTCTTTCTTGAGATGTGATGATTAGCACAGACAGGGTAGTCACAGCTAATAAGATTTGTTCTTTTGTTTTTTAACCTGTAGTTCAGGCATCTCTTCACAGCACTTACTGAACTACAGACACTTACTTATTTGTTCTGCTTCTAAATATGCCCAGAAGCATCTTATTCTTGATTACTGAACAACCATGTATGCGTATAGCCCACTGGGAAGCTGCTTTTATGAATGAGATTTCATGCATTTTGTATGAAACAGGTAACAAGTAAAATGCAGTCACTGGAACAAGAAGCAGCACGCAAATTTCCAGGTCCTAGAACAGCACCCATGCCAGGACTCCTACTTGTTCCCTTCAGGCCAACACATCTTTTCTGCAAAGAAGGAAGGGAAAAACAACCTAGATACAGTACAAAACAGCGAGGCCTCTCACTGCAAAAAGGAGATAGGGGTTTGAACCTAACACAGGTTCAAGTCTCTGCCAATCTGACCGATGCTCCTTCTACTGAAGACTTGATACCAGTGGACAGAGATTCCTTTCAGGAAAGGAATATCCCGTTTTGCTCTTCATAAAGAAACAGTTCTGAGGATCAAACACCAAGAGATAACTTAAGGTTATAAATATCACATAGATACAGATGTTCAAGCTCTGAAAAATTAATGCAGTGCTTCAATACTGCTTGCAATCATGATTTCTTATTGACTAATTTAGATGGTCGCCTTGTAAGTGTCTTTGCATAAAAGAGATCAGTAAGTCTGATGGTTTATGCTATCAGTAAATCGCTATCAGTTAGAGAAGTCAAAGCAGAGGTTTTGTGTTGCAAATGTCAGATATTTCTACATCCACTGTCATATCAGCTGTACTGTGATCCTTTAAGGGTATGTATACATGCAGGTCCAAACAACTGTGTAGGAGGACTTGGAAACACTTTAAGCCTCATCTTGAATCCCTCTGGGTGACTAACTTCATGTTAATTCTGTTATGTCACAGGACTTCCTTTGGAAACTTCATCATAGGAATTTTCATAAGCCTTCAAAGCAAGGCAAACACAACACCAGATACAGCAATGAGGAGACTAAAGCAGGGGGGAGGAGGTGTTATTTGTTTGTTTTGTTTGGTGTTTGTTTTTTTTTTATAATCGATACAGTTCTATGGCAGTGATAACTATGCCTTCTTTGTAAGCTCATCTAAGATTGAGCAAATCTAATAACAGCAGTATTTTTAAAAGAACGTCACTCTAGAGTTTTGTATTCTTGTATTTTAGCTGGTAGGCAAAGAAAGGACAAAGGAATGTCTTCCTCTGCATACTAAACGTGTACAATAAAGCAAACTATCTTCATAAAGACTTTTTCCTCTGGGACATTTCTCTGCACATATCTATCTTTAAATTATATTAACATGGCAAAACTAAGGCATTCAGCACCTTTCTGCACAAGAAAAAAAAAGAAAAAAAAAGGAAAAAATCTATTATGTTCAATTTCCTATCTTGAGGAAGATGTCAAGACTGCATGTAATCACCTTGTCACTGTTCCAGTTTAAGCATGGTCAGAACTTGTGTTATAGACTCCCAAAAGCAGGGCTTACTCATTTGACAACAGAAACTTCACCCCCTAAGTTTGTTGATTTTTTGAAAGAAATTGTCTCTGATGCAATACTAATTGCAAAGTTGTTTTGTTTTAAACACAGGGATCACCTAATGTGTGACTACATTAAAAGGGTCACATGAAAGAAGTCTTAACCCATTTGGGTGAGGAAGCTGAATTCTGGCAGGGATGCAGCACTTGCCATCAAGGCTGTGCTTGAAAGAACTCACCATCAGGATGTGACAAGGATTAAGACTGCACACACTACATTAGCTCTGCTCCCTGATGTGTACATATTACAACACAGTCTTGAAATACACTGTCACTTCCTTTTTAGTCATAACATACATTTTGTATACATAAAAACACATAGCATGCTATGCTACATATCCCAGGCAAAAAGCCATGTAGATCATCCACAGTGTACGCATACAATAAGGAATATCATCCTAGAATACAGCAAATCAAGGGCAAACTACTGGTTTATGCTTTCATTCTTCCAATTGCCTAGTCACCCACTCCTACTTTTTTTGATGCAAAGGAAAGATTTCTATATTTTTGGAATGTTATTACTTGCTATTAGTAGATTTTCTGGGTACAAGATAGTATCTCAACCTAAGACTCTTTACTGTGTTAGGGGTTTGTTGGTCCTGCACCTTGACAGATTCAAAAGGCCCAAAATAGAAGCCATACAAAAATATCTTATCTCTTTAAGTGTTATGTGGTACTGAAGAAAAAAAGTAGTTTTAGAAGCTAGACTATGACACCTAAATGCAATAAAGTGACTTTTGAAGGTGTTTGTATAGAGTATGAGGTGAGTGCATATTTTTTCTACATCACAGCTCAGAAAATAACTGTTGATCTAGAACAGCTGGAAAAAATTATGTATTGACACATCAGTTTAGAAAAGGCTTAATACAGAAGGACAAGGAAAGAGTTGCATTTTTAACATTAGCATAACAGAGTGACACTTACTGCAAATTTAATTACCTAATATGCATATTTGAAAGTTGTCTGAAAATAATCACTGACAACTTATTGTAGTTACTGAAAAATCAGCAGCTCCAACTGCTAAGGACACTAGAGTCTGGCAGAGGCAATGCTTGCTGCTCTCAGAACAAAGGGAGAAGCTGGTGGTAATGTAGGTACATTTTGGTTAAGTAAAGTAGGATTATTGCCAAGGTATCTGGTGCAGGTGGTAGATAAATAGTTCTGATGAGAAATAACAGCTAGGAATAATATCTGGTAGATCCCGAAGAAACTCTCCTTCCTTCTAATAATTTTGCTTCTTCCTGGTTAGAAAGAAAAAGCCAAGGATGTCTAACATGGTGGGGAATCCAGAAGAGAAATAGGTGGCCATTTGATTGTTGCTGAAAAAAACTAACCCTAGACTTTGCCCATAGCCAGATAAATGCACAAGGTGACCAGATATGCCTGTGACTGATAGAACACGCAACACTTGGAAGCTCTGACGCAGAGAGATTAATCCATGAAGCACAAACCTGAAGTTTAAAAAAAAAAATAAATAAAAAGCATAACACACCAAACCAGACTGCAAGTTCTTTCCAAGTATGAGAACTAATTTACAAATTTATGAATATCCCTTCTTTTGATGAGAAGCAGTTCTGATGATGGCACATCTATATTGTTGTCACATCTTGGCACCTGCCACATCAGCACTACCAGCCACCAAATTAGCTTAGTCAAGGCCAAAAGGCGACCTAAAATGCAGCAAGAGCTATTTTAGTCTCTCCCAAAAATAGTTGAGTACTTCTGCATTGATGTCAGCTAAAAGTCACTGAAAATTCAACATATACGGGAAATAGTATACATATACAACAGAAGTCAAGTTTAATTGTGTTTGGCTGCTTGGTTCAAAGATTGCTTCCAGACATCAGATAACACAATTCAGAGATCAGGAAGTTTAGACTGATTATACTTAGCCCATATAAATAGTTGCAAAGATTTCACCAGAACTATTTAAATGGAAGCATGTTTGGCACTACAATAATCCATTCTTACCTATTGTTTTCACTACCTAACTAGTTTCCAAATACCAAGGTATAAGACAATGCCCACAGTCGTAAAACAGGGCTGTCTTGCCCTCCTTTCCACTGACTAGCATATGCATTTCTCCATATTAGGAATATAAAAATGAACAAGGGTTGCATGGCCCAATCTTACTTTGCCTTATTTTTTTCAACTGTAGCATAACTAAAGTCATCTCCTTTGTAACACAGAGGCTGGGGATAGAGAAGAGCCTTTCCTTAATTCAGGAAATTAAACTGTGTCTCTTTCTATCCCACCACTTTCCAGCACAAGGGAGCCCATAAAGGAAAAAATAGTAAATTTACAAATCAGATTAAAAATGTGTTATATTTCTTAGGAATCTGAGCTAGACACTGTCATTTAGAAAGGAATAAATAAATAAATAGTTTGAGTGATCTACTGCACAGTAGGGCTTTGGTTGTGGTTAATCGCAACCGGCCCACTGACAGCTACTCATCCATTCTGTGCTCCATGAGACTCAGAGCAGAAGGAAACATTGTCCTGAATGCTTGCTTTTAAAATTAAACTGCCCTTAACAAAACAAGTGGACTTCGAGCATCCAGCTCTATTAAAACATACACAATAGTCACCTGGCTCCTTCAAATGCACCTTAAAGTCCACTGAATTTCTGATCAACAGAAGATTGTTTTCCTTCATACAGGCACAACTGCAAAGGGAACATTTGTTTGAAATTGATCTCTCCACTGCAAGTTTTAATGTGGTGTTAAACTTAGCCGTTTAAACCAGAACCAGTGAAATAAAACTCTGATGACTCTTAAAGAATTCAAGATTAATGCAGGAGGAAATTACCTTGCCTAGTCATGCCTACTTTTATTAGTACCCTGCAGTTGTGTTTCATTTTGGATGGGGCAAAAGTATTATTGGAAAGTCAAGAAGGCAACTTCTTGCATTTTATATTTAATTACTGAGCTTCAGAACAATGCTAAAGCTGCATTTCCAGAGTTTGTGGTGTTGTGTTTTGCAAGTTTTACTTAACAAAACTGCAGTCATAGGAGTAAGAAATCATGTCTTCCCGTGATCATGCTGAGAAATGGCATGTGTATTTTTGAATATGTATGTTCAGTAATCATTTACTTATTTTTAAAGTCTGCAATGCTTGTTAGAGTGGATTATTTATTTTTTTTTTTTAATACAGTGAAACAGATTCAGTCTCTAAATATTTCAGTAGGTTCCACTGATTCTACACAAAGAATACAAACTTTGAGATTATTCTTGGTGTATTACTTTCAATTTTTATTGTAGTGTCTGGTTTTAAAGAGAGAGCTATTTTCACCTTATGGTGAAGTTGGTTTTATTTCTAAGGCTACAGTGTACAGGGAATTCATTATCAAAGTAACAAAACAAACTAGACCAACTGGGTTAGATAAGTTCTAAAACACTTATCAAATTTTTCAGATGAATTGTACTCCTCTTGGCACATGCCATCCTACCATGTGGGCCTCTCCCCAACTTTCGTCATTTTCTAGCCATAAGAAGAAACAAATTAAAAGAGAGAGAAACTTTACAGAGAGGAGTAGCAAACATTCTTAAAAGTACTTTGAACTGTTCATAAAGAAACATGAGACAAATAGTAAAAATCCTCTGAGGTATGAAATGCTTTCATCATGAAAGAATCCATTACATGCTGAGATTCAAACTTCAACTATGAATTACACATAACTCCTTTCAGCTATTTGTGTGTGTGCAAGTATTTAGCACAAGGTCAACAGCTCCATAAAGAGCTAAGCAAATGGTGACTGCCTGAGTCTGTACTCAAACCTGCCTGGTCCACAGTGAAGCTCTTCATGACACTCAGCATCACCAGGCAGCATCTTGGGGAAGAAAATAAAGAGTAGATGTTCTATTAGGAAACAGCAAAGGCATTTTTTTGGAAGGCACAAGGTAATTACTGAGGCTGGAATCTGGCCAGGTCATTGGCGTTATTTCGCCTCCTCTTGCAAAAAAGATTGCCATGAAGTCTTTAATGACCACAGGAGGTCAGGACCTTGATTTTGCATCTTATCTAAAAGACCTGAAGCATGTTATGCAAGTATGCATAGGAAAAGAAAGTCTTGAGCTGTCAGAAGAGTAATTCTTCTAGTTAAATTTACATGTCAAGACTTAAAAATAAATAAAAATGTAACACAGTCTGATGCCTGAATGCCGAAACTCAGTGAGCATTCATTAAAATCACTAGCAAGGCTTAAAATTAAAATCATTAGCAAGGCTTTTGACACAGTCTCCCATAACATCCTTGTGGAGAAGCTCAGGAAGTATGGGAGTAGATAGGAAGATGGATTAGTAACTGGTTGGACAAGAGTGTCCAAAGAGTGGTGGTCAAGAGTGCCAAGTCCAGATGGAGAGCTCTAACTAGTGGAGTCCCCCAGGGATCAGTGCTGGGTCCAGTCCTGTTCAACATCTTTATCAGTGACACTGATGACAGGACAGAGTGTCTAGTCAGCAAGTTTGATGATGACATGAAACTGGGAGGATTGGCAGATATGCCTGAAGGCTGTGTGGCCATCCAGCGAGACATGGACAGACTGGAAAACTGGGCAAAGCAGAACCTAATGAGGGTTAGCAAGGATAAGTGCAGAGTTCTGCATCTGGGGAAGAATAATTAGATACACCAGTACAGACTGGGAAGTNAAAAAGAACCAGAGAGAGCCAGAGAGAAAACAAATAAACACTGCAACACTTTAGCATATACTATGAGGGCCAAAGAGGAAGGCAGCTGATCGTACTGATAATTATTTTGATATTCAGAGACATTCACTTGGAGGCAAAGGAAGGGCAAAAGCTGGGGAATTTTTCATTCATTTAACAAATCACAAGGTGTAACTTAGCATGACATATCATTGCAATACCCAGTCAGACTAAATAAACCAAATCCAGCCTGCTGACCAATAGAAACTTCCCTCAGTATTAGGAGAAGGGACACAAACACTTGAAAACAGATTTTGAAACAAGATCAACACTGATCTTTAGTTTGTTTGGGTTTTTTTCCTGCATCACTTGGAAGACTTAGTTGTTAATATTCACCATTTTCTAGTATACCAGAGTCCTGAGCTAAAAAAAGGCCATTAGATCATTAACTAGCATTCAGACTTTAGCAAGGGATCTAGGTTTTTGCCCTGGGTTTTTCCTCTTATATTTACATGCTACGTATAGCTGCAATAAAATTGAATTTGCACTACTTGCCTATGGCAAGAGAAAAACCTCTTTACACCATAGTTCATGTGCAGTCCCAGACAGCAGCTGATTTGCTTGGCCAATAGTCACATCTCCATTCAGACATCATTAAACAAGCATTTAATCGTTCCCTCCTACAGTCTGTCAGAAAGCAGCTTGCAGAGCCAATAACTCTAGGGAGATGTTGTGATTGTACTGCCAAAGGTTGGGAAACACTTATTGATGCGAAACTGCGCTAAACTTTGTGGTGTTTCTGCTTATCTGTGTGATATCCAAGTATTTCTAGGGTTCCTGCCACTGTAACATGTAAGCTTACACTTAAAAGCTTCTCTCTGTACTCTGTAAAATTATGTTCAGTCTACAACGAGCAGGAAACAGCCAAAAGCACTGAAAGCACAGCAGGACAGGGCTGGAGACATCAAAGGAGCAACAGTTGTGTCACTAGCCAGGTTAGCAGACCCAGTAGGGAAGCTGCACAGATAGAGGACATTAGATGTAATGAATTTCAAATTTTGAAAAGTGCTATTAAAAAAAAAGGAAGATAAATAGTACAGTTTGAGGAGGAAAAAAAAAAAAAAACAAAAACACACAAAACCAAACCAAACAAACAAAAACCCCATAAACCCAACCCACCAACACCAAATACACCACAGAGAAGAAAACAGGGAGACTGAAACAATGAAGGCTGTGGTGAATGAAGAAACAAAGAAGAGCATGCAACATTTCTGCAGGATCACTAATAGTATGAGAGCATTACCAGTTAGTCAGTGTGTCCAGCAGCAAAATTTCCCTGAGCTAATGCACAAGACCAAACACTATAAACCTCTGTTCACTAACAATGCTGCTGTTATACTAATGGCATTCTACAGTTCTAAGTAGAAAAGACAATCCTTTCATGGAAACTTAGCTTTAATTAAACTACATAAAATTGTATTTTTAACAGCTGTGAGAAGACAGACAAGTTTCCAAGCACAGAAGCCCTTCATCAGGTATTTTGACTTGTTTCTAAATTGAGAACTATGACTCTAAGTTTCATTTTATTACTTTGGAAGAGAAGATGATCCCTCTAACAGTTTTCCTTCAATAGCAGTTTCTGAAACAACAGCCTGAAAAGCATAGTCTTCCCAAGCTGCAAAAACATAAAAACCATGCAGACCTACTCCACAAGAGCCCCAGGTGTCCAAATACATCAAATATTACCAGAAGACAAAGAAAGGCTCTCAAACACTGCCTTGCTTGCTCTCAGAACACCCTGAGCAACCCAAGGACACCCTGCAGATAATCCAAGCTAGAATAATCCAAGCTAGACTCCTGGGACTTTCCTAATTCCTCTAGAAGACATGTTGCTCCTTCAAAGATGCACTATGTACATACTCAAGATGAAGCAGCACCAGATACATCTATATCCTACTTTGCCATCTACCAGCCTTCCTGGAAACCTCATTAAAGCATTACAATTTATACTAGTTGATCACACCTCAGAAAAAATTCACTCACAGTGGAAGATTTTGTTTTCCAGTCTCCTAAATCTAAAGCACAACCCATCACTGGAATCACATACTCCACAAGCTCTCCTTTATCTAATGGAATCATACCATCACAGAGCAATCATGACAGAAAATGGACATTAAATGTCATAACTACACCATGCTAAAATTTTTTATGCTGCTTAAAGCTATCCATACTTTCACTTAATTCTTAACAACCATTGTGAATTTAAATGTGAATAGTGAACTGATAAAAGGGACAGAAATACTAATATTCTTCAGAAAAGAACCATTCCATATCTAACTTCTCAGTCCTGAAGTGAGGAAGAAGACACAAGAGACAGGACAAGAACTAACATTCATAGCTTTACAATGACAACTGTAGTGACAAAACAGTGACAATGGATTTTTTTTTTTTAATATTACAGTTTATTCACCAACCTTCTACCCCTAAACATTACCTTAATGTTTCACAAATGATAATTATCTGTCTCTTTCTCTGTGCCACAGAGGTTAATGACCTTGTCACCCCTCTCCTTGTTAATACTTCCCCTTTGCTCCACAGGTCCAATCACCTTTTCTTTCAAATTGCTTAACTGATGAACATAATCAAGTTCAGCTCATAGCAATTGTTCTCAACCTATATTTAATTTTGAAGGGTTTTGGTTTTTTTTTTTGCTTCTATTTCAGACACTAAGGATGTCTTTGTGTTCAAAAGCTTGTTTGTCCCTCTCCTCCAGCCCTGCAGTTATATCTATTGCTTTCTCGTCAGTCTCATCCAAGAGCTTAAGATAGGGAATAAAATTTGCTCAAACCAACAAAGCAGCTGAAAACCATACTGTTATTACCTTACTGAAGCCTTCAGATATGTGGAAAGTTTACCTAAATAGTCAATATAGATCTGTAACCTGAAGTTTTGGAAGCAGAGATAGGAGACCACCACTGTTTTCCGCAGTTATTTTTTTCTAGATCAATAAAAACACAAGCTAAAACAAGATATATCTAATGCAATGATAGGAGTCCTAAGTTTGATGCAGAGTCCCCCGTTAAGAAAATTCCATCCCACTCAATATCTAAACCAAACTTGCCATATTTGCAGCAGCAAGCTTTATGCCAAGCAAAACACAGAGTTCCAAGTGTCAGTGGTATACAGATATGGCTTTAGGAAAAAAAAAAAAAAAAAAAAAAAAAAGATAAAATCTTAAGACTGTTTTCCACCTTATTTCCAACAAAACTTGGGCTTCTACAGTATCTCAGTTCCTTAAAGTTCCAATAAAGTTTCTGCTGATATCATTCCAGTTTAAGCCAACCCACTAGGGACAAAGACCTTCCCCTCTCAGTATAGGGAACTGATGCCAACTAATATTAATAGTCCCTCAACTACATATGGTCCCAGTCTAGGACCAATGGGTACATTGGGACAGGATAATTCAGTGATGGGGTTCAAAGAACCAGCCTGAACTTTTCAAGTCTTAACACACTCTACTATCAGCTGGAAAGAGGTACGTGTTCTGTAGTATCAGTGGCTCCTTGGTAATAAAACCAACTTAAAACTTTAAGTATCATTTTGAAGTTAATCATTGTATCAGCTTTTCTTTTCAGAGAAATACACTCACTTCAGATTTATTTTTCCTTCAAACTTCAGGTTGCTTCCACATACAAAGCAACTCAAGTTACATATTTTTATATTTTACTGTTACGTATTTCAACAGTATGCATTTTAAGAGTTAGTCCAACACTATCAACAGACCACTCCAAATCACATCTGCAGCTTAAAGTTTTAAATGTCTTGGAAAGAAAAATAGTTATTTCACAGCTGAGACAAGACTAATCTATTGCTTCCCTCCCCCCTCAATACTATAAGGTTATTTATTTCTGCTGGAAGTATCGATTTATGTTGGCCGACTTGCTTGTCACTGAACAAGCATCCTCACATAAGTGCACCAAGCAGTCTGAGAGCTATGGTATCCCTGCTTTCCAGCTCCCAGTGTGCTTGAAGCTGCCAATAGTACGGATTTTTATGGTTTTAGATGGAAGCTATACCAGCAGCAAGAGAGAAACCAGCAAACTCTGTTCAGCACCTGCAATATCAATAAAATCTGAACTCAGGTCTTCTGAGGTGAAAGGAGAGTGTATCAAGGCTACCATACCACCTAGCCCTCAGAGTGTTAAGATATTAATTAGTCACTTTCCTTATTATTCAGTCAAAATATGCTGGATCGAAACAAATTAGACTTTTAGCACATATTTCACACATTGGATCAAGCCTTGCAAGGGTTTTCTTTTATTATTTATAAGATCGTGTGCTGTCTTCCTGCAGAAAATTAGATGGTCTGCATGAGGAAAAAGGTAAAAGAAAAGCAGAGAAATGAAAATCAGATATTCCCTAATGATATTTAAAAATAGAAATTTTGCTACTGTTACATACAGCATGTTCCATCTTTTGAGATTTAATGGCTCTCTTGTGGTTTAATGGAGAATTACTTTCAGTAATTGATTATTAAAATTTAAAATTGCTAACCATCTTCATTATTAGATGAGCGAACATGTTATCCTTGTAATTAAAAAAGCTTGAGATTCACTTTCATCCTGTTGACAGAATGGGCAGATCGGCTCAGCACTCCAGTGTGATGGTTTCAGGGTTCTTGTTTGACAAAAATAGCCAGCAAGTTACTTGATGATGAAAATACAGAACATAGACAAAGACTAAGCAAAAAATAATGAACAACGATAAAATAATGACAAGCCCTACAAACTAATTAAAGTTTTCAGTCCAAACTATCCAATGCAGAATAAGTATTTTCCAACAAATTTTAGTTGCGTTTAAGAAAAAGGAAAATTAAAAAGCCTAAGCATATTATCTGTGTTACAAATAACATGTGATATATTTGAAATTCTTTTCCTAAACGCAGGGTTATTTTCACCTTTTGGAATTCAGTGCTGGACTTCCTACCTGCAGTAATACAGAAACACGTCTAGGATGGGTCTGAAGAGAATCATCTTTCCCCTTAAGAAAGCCTTACAGCTGAAATGAAAGGAAGCAGTCTGACCTGGTACCTTAAATCATTCTAGATCACAACGAAGAACCACCAATTTTAAGATAACCTCTTAGGTACAATCCAATGGGCTGAGGCTTTGCACAAGAAAAGTAATTATTTGGCCTTTGTATTGAGTCTGCCATCAACATTTCAGGTCGTACTTTTAATGCCATAGACAGAACACAAGAAAAGTGTTAAAAAAATAAAAATATTTAATACAAAATTTTGATATTAAAAAGCAAAACTGTCTGCATTATGCTGTCAGTTGCCACACTTCGCAAATTGCTACAGGACCCAGAAAAGTTCAAGACTGTTACACAGTAGCAGAGCTTCAGTCTGAAAAAATGATTTATTAAATAGTTTCTTTGCCAAAGACATTGCTTGCATGAATTTGTTGGTATGATGAGAAAATTACCATCTAAAAAAGCACAAAGAAATTTCAAAAATACATTGCAAAGGAGTTGAAGAACATTTTCCCATTGTAATTAGAGTGGGAAATACGCTCTTTTTACCATCATATTGTGTGACCTTTCCAGCAAAATGGTAATATCCATGTCTGTGACACTGTCAAGAGTGTCTGTGACACATCTCAGCACAGTCCACAAGTTCCACTTCTTTCCCTCAGTCTTTAGTAACAGGAACACTTAACACCAAGGAAAGTCACTATCCCAAGCCAAGAGGGGGGCCAGGAACACAATGTCCCTCGTACAATTCAGGAGGAGATGATCCATGACCTGCTCTTCAACATCAGCATGCATATATCTATAGGGCCAGATGGGTTACATCTTAGACTGCTGAGAGAGCTAGAAGGGGTGCTCACCAGGCCACTGCCCATCATTTATCAGCAGTCCTGGCTGACTGGGGAGGTGCCAACAGACTGGAGCTCAAACAGTATAACACCCTTATATAAAAGAAGGGATGGAAGGATGATCCAGGAAACTACAGACCTGTCGCTTTGACTTTAGTACCAGGGAAGCTGATGGAGCAGATCATCCTGGGTTCCATTATGCAGCACATGCAGGACAACCAGGTGATCAGGCCCAGTCAGCATGGGTTTATGAAGAGCAGGTCCTGTTTAACAATACTGTTTTCCTGTGACAGGTGACCTGCTTGTTGGATGAAGGTGAGGCTGTGGATGTTGTCTACCTTGACTTCAGTAAGGCATTTGACAGTGTTTCCCAAAGTGTTCTATTAGAGAAATTGACTACTCTTGGCTTGGATGGGCATATGCTTTCCTGGGTGAAAAGATGGTTAGATGGACAAGTCCAAAGAGTTGCGGTCAATGGAGTTAAATCCAGTTGGTGGCCAGTCACAAGTGGCATCTCCCTGGGCTCAGTACTGGGGCCACTCCTGTTTAAAATCTTCATCAACAATTTGGATGGGGAATAGAGTGCACCCTTAGTAAGTCTGCAGATGACACCAAGCTGGGTGGAAGTGTCGATCCGCTTAAGGGAGAGAAGATCTACAGAAGGATCCAGATAGAGGCTGGATCACCTGCCCAAGGTCAATTCCATGAGTATCAATAAGGCCAAATGCCAGGTCCTGCACTTCAGCCACAACACCACCCAGAAACACTACAGGCTTGGGGAGGAGTGGCTGGAGAGCTGCCAGGCAGAGAAGGACCTGGTGGTGTTGACTGACAGACAGCTGAACATAAACCAGCAGTGTGCCCAGGTGGCCAAGAAGGCCAATGGCATCCTGGCCTATATCAGAAATAGCGTAGTCAGCAGGTGCAGGGTGGTGATCATTCCTCTGTACTCGGCTTTGTCAACACTGCACCTCAAATACTGTGTCCAGTTTTGGGCTCCTCTCTACAAGAAGGACACTGAGGTGCTGGAGAGGGTACAGAGGTGGGCTACTAAG
>VWZY01004793.1:237052-247514 GCA_013399075.1 Chloroceryle aenea
ATCCTTGTGCTCTGTTCCTAGTGTCTATGAAGAATGCACAGTCTTTAGAAATGCAGATAATCAAAAAAAGAGCCACTAGGGAAAACAAAGTAATAACATTAGCTAATGCCACACAGTAATGTTTATTTAACAAATCTGTGTTGCATGCCTGACATTTCCCCTGGCATCAATTTATTTTGTTTTGCTTTTCTCTGATAGCAGCACAAATGCATTTAAAATGTAAACTTATTTTACACCTACCAAAGTGTATACACAATATAATAAAAACATATACATCTTTTTTAATATCTTATGGGAATACACATTGGAGATGTGCAGAAAGCCTAACAGCCAAAGTAAATGATCTAGATTATGGAAAATGTTCATTTTTAGCTTTCCCAATAGCTACTAAAACTGCAATTGTCAGTGCACTGTACATCACTGCATTATGTTATTTATAAAGTGCCACAATGTGACAAAATGATGCTATCCATCAGGATTCAATCTTAACTGAAAGTGGCAGGGGAAGTGGAGTGGATGGAAAGGTATCTTTGCAGTCCATTCAAACTGGCAGTTTAGAATAGTTACAAATGGCAATTTTTAGAAGTTTAATGTACTGATCATTTGTAAAAATGCGTACACAAATGATTCTATGAACCAAATTAGAAAAAAAAGGTTCTACTTTCAAACACCACTGTAACCACGTTATCTCTTGGTCTACTTTCCTTCCGGCCAAAGATTATACCATTTCATTCATGCCACTCCCACTTTCTTCATTACAGTCCTATATTTGTCAGCCTTTCTTTTCAGGATCTATACCTTTCTTCACTTAGATAGCCAGGCTAGCCAGCTGTCTCAAATCAATCCTCTTTAATTTACCTTGTATTTATCATCCAGCAGTCTTTTATCTTTGCTGTCTTACTGGACTTCTTAGAACAGTGAAATCTAAATTTTACCTTGTCTTCTCTAAAATACTCATGTTATCATGGACAACACCAAGGAAATATCAGACAACACTCCAGACAGGACATCATCGCTGTCACATATACCCTCATACTACTTTCACAGTAACTAAAACTTTTTTAAAACATATAATTTAACAGTGCCATGAAATTCAGAGTGATGGGAAATAATAACGTGAAGCATGCACATACAGTAACTGGGCACAGGTTAGAGATTAACACTCTAAAAACATCAGCTCAACATTCAGCAGAAGTTAGAAAAAATAAAGAAGAGTATTGCACCTGTAAAGAAAGAAAAACAAGAATAAAACCTAAACATAAACAACAAAAACCATCAAAACATTATGTGACTTTGTAAATCCAAATACACACACAACTTTCACTTTAAATACTGCTCTGGTAACCTTATTAAAGAAAAACAGGAAGTTCAGAAAAGCACAGGAATTATTATCAGGAATGTAGAAAATATCCAAAAGGGAGAGCATTCAAATCTTCTCTTTCCCAGCAATGGAGAGTTGTTCCTATGTCTATAAAGTAACAAATGGTCAGGTGAAGATGATTATGAGTTATCTGCTCACTACTTGTTGCTTATAAACATCTATTAAACATATCAAGCAGCATGTTTAAAAAGCTTCAAAGAACTTCCTCCACGTAGTCAGAAGTGCAACTCTTTACCTGAGAGATGATGGAAGTCAAGAGTATCAATGGGACCAAACAAAGCTGAAAACAGTTCATGGTCCAGTAATGACTTATTGTGAATAGACAAGATGCAGCCTACGGCAAGGAAGTTGTCTAATGAGATTGGTTGCAGAAGGATACATAACAGGGAGGGTCCCTTCATGGTAGTTCCTAGTTCCTATTTCCTATTCCCTCCACCAGCATTTACAATTGATCATTGGTAGGAAAAGTATATTGAGTCCCTTTACTTAAATTAATTTGGAAACTTTTGATAAAGTCATATTTCCCCACCCAGCATTTTATGCATGAGGGGAAGAGAAATTCTTACTCTCAAAGTAGCTTTTCCTGTCTCTCAAAGTAGAGGCAAAGGGTATTCATCTTTTGAAATTATTTAACATCATTTCTTCAATGCTTTGTTGTGCTTTCTCCATCTCTCATACAGAGACAGTCAGCCTGCATTTCCACCTCTGGCAATCATTATCAGTTTTCCAGGTGCAGGAATTTGGGGCAGAAGGTTTAACAGGAGAGAGGATACATCAAAATTATTCCTTCACCCAAAGGAAATTATAGCCTTCAGCTAGCCCAACTGCATGGGCCCATACCTCCAATTACAAGCCAAAGTATTCAGGAATTGAAGAGTGAGAGCAAGCTGACTGGAAAGGAGGTTTAACAAGGAACTGTACACACATAGATAGTTTTGGCTAGACTATGAAATTAAGGACAGTTTAATAAACCATAAACCTTGCAGTATTAAAAAAAAACTGTATATAGAAGCTATTTCATAACATGAGAGTCTTACTGCTATTGCTGCCACGGCAGAATCTGGAAAGATACACCAGGATATGCTGCCATATGGTCTGTTTGCTCAGTTGCCCAGCTCCATCTATTTTCTTTTCCAATAGAAGAGCAGCTTGTGTTGCACAAAAAAAAAAAAAAAAACAAAAAAAAACCCCACACACACACCAAAAAATCCCGAAACAAAACAAAACCACCACACACCACACAAACCAAAAAACACACACACCCCACAAAACACTACCAAAACCATTACATGGAAAGCTAATCTTCTAGGTATAATCCATCATTTTAAAATCTGTTAGCCAGATATAAACATTACTGTTCACTTACTTGACTGATCACTCCTTTACCTGGCATAAAATCAGACTGTGAATGCTTTCCCAAAGACATAGTATGTTTTTTAGTAAAAAAATAAAATTAAGAAGTCTATATGCAATAGTCACAACTGAATACCATTAAATGCACTAATAACACATTGATATATTGGGTACACTGCAATTCATTATTAGTATCTACACAGTACATGGGTTATACTTAAGAATATTTCTGTCTGGTATCAGCAGTATAACACTTGAGCAAGTTCTTTGCAATTAATTTGAGTTTGCCATCTTAAAAACAGTTTAGCTAATGCTCAATAAAAAGCAAACAGCCAAAAACACACACCTCCTTAGCTGACCCCAGCCTATCATACCAACATGACTATGAGTTTCTTGCATCTATCACCAGGATCAAAACTGAGTATATCGGCAGATACCTCAATTACAAAGTGGAAGTCACTTTCAATGTCAGGCACCTAGTTCTTTGACACTTTCTTCCAGAGTTTCACATACTCTTGCAGAAAACTCATCTTGTTCAGTCAGCAGAGGAAAACTGAAAATCTTACACAAGAATTTCAGTCACTATATTTATTATGCATTCAGCACCCTTTATTATTCTTCCTTTTAAAGATGTTTCTTTCAGCGCAAACACTGGGCAATGAAGAAATGTTTATGTCAAACAAAATGTGTTACTGACTGTAGTCTACACTGCTTGCTTTCTCAAGTGACAGTTGTTTATTCTCATATAGCATCAGTCTAGTCCTTTCCTTGCCACAACTTGAAAAGTTACAGGCAAGATTTCCTATTGGAAGCCCATGGTGTAGTCATTACACAATTTTGGAAGTGTTAGGTGTAGAGAATGCGCCCAAGCCACTATTCCTTGATGCCTCACTTTTTCTTTGGTTTCTACTACATAAAGTGCCTCCTATGCATGTACAAATCCTTTGGTTTGGATGCATAAGGTGTTTGTTTAATATTAGTCAAAACCTAAAAAATTATTTTTACTGATATTGGGGATTATTTCCCTGCCCTTTGCTTATATCAAAGATATCAGAATGAGTTACAAAACACAGAACTGAGCAGGAGTCTAATTCAATACACACGGAAATAGTAATGCCCTGGGACTGACAGCAAACTGCTGCTGACACCACTTGATTTAGGCAAGAAATTTACTCACTCCTCTTCCCTCTACGCACAAATAACATACATGTATATTATCAGGAAGATGGAAATCTGTTTGCAATCACTAATTAGAAAAAAAAAAAAAAAGTACTTTGCACAGATTCTCCTTTACCAAATGGTTTCCTAATAAAAAGCCCATTGGAGGAGCTTATGTTCAGTTAGAATGGAAAAAGCAAGAAACAGCACAACTATTCAAGTATTTAATTTCATTAGAAAGATGCCATGTCAGTTATCTCTGGGAATTCTGCAGTTTCTACAACCTCCTTTACTCTGTGCAGATTTCACTTGGACAGTGCAATAAACCGGACCGCCTTTCTGTAGCAAAACTATGGGTTTTGGCTGTTCAGACAAAGCCTTAATAGAATCTTAGCAATATTTGAAAGGCATGTATTACGTGAATCCTTCATAGCTCTACCTCAGTCTTCCATTTATTATCAAATGAAACATACTATCCTAGCAAAAGTCTTGAACCATTATGACAGAATTTGGTTAAAAAAAAAAACCTTTATCATAAATACCACTTCAATTAGCAAGGTACTGATTTATCTCAAGTGTTGTCAAATGATTTTCAGTAACAGTTCTTTGTCTTTCCTATTCCCTATTACATCACCACTCAGACAAGAAATCAGAGGAATATGTTTTCTATGAAAAATATTTAAATTCAAATAGTAGGGAAAACACCATAGCACTGGCCATTTGTCAGAAGATCTGAGCTAACATACATATTTAATAATGAAATGCAGTCCCTTACCAAGTAAGCATAAAGTCATGTAAACCTAGAAGCTATTTCCTATATAGGACAAAATACAAGTAATCAGGCTATACACACACATTTTGGATATGAACCATAGCCACAAAAATCCCTACATACTCAGAGGGCAACACCTCCCCTCCAAAAACCAACAAAACAAAACAAAGTAACGCCAACCCAAAAAAATAAAATCATGCTTTGGTAATGCCCAAGAACCATTCCAACCCAAGGTCTTGTCCCTTGCTCAGCTCCTCTCGGTCACCTGATGATATTTTGCCATCCTCCCACCTCTTTGTGGTGGGATTTCTCATTACAGATCTTCATATAAAATTATTCTAGCTTCTGCATGCCATCTTATCTCCACCCACACAGAGCAGTCCAATTCAATTGTTCTTCTTCTTTCCTCCCACACCAACAAGAAAGCAAACCTGAGGTCACAATTTGTTGTGCCTTGTTCCTCACAGTCTGCATCCACAGGTAGAATACTCAAGTCTCTCTGTACCAATTACAGTTCTCCAAACTTGATTAAGTCCCTGTTTCACTGAAACCAACGTAAAAATGCATATACCTTGAAAGCACTCTGACAGAAAGGTACTGAAAGAAAAAATTGTCCAAGATCTTGTACTCACTGGGAAGACTTCATTATGTGTCCAGATACAGTATCAATAAAACTAGAGAACCTCTTCACCAAGACTAGCACTGGAGAAAAGAGATTTAAACTCACTTCTCTACTCCTGAGAACAGGGGTTCTTCACAAGAATGCTATTACATACTGTACAGGGGTACAAGCTACGCACAAGTTATATTGTTCCTTGAAAAAAGAAAAAGAATGGAATTATTGAGCTTGCTTGACACTTAAAGTCATTATGTAATGCGTGCATTTTTAAAAATAATCATCTGCATTATGAAGTTTGTGACATCACGAAAGATTCTTCAAAGTACTTTTTAAACTGTCCCAGTTTATATATGTGAAAAGAAACTATAAAAATCAGAAAGAAAGAACAATTCTTAAATTAGTACAAGGGCAGAGCAACAGCTTTTTTCAAAAATGGCTTTTATGCTGAACATGTTTGCAGTTTTCAAATTTATGGGTGTAGCTGTCAACATGTATATTCACTTTTAGAATATCGTCCTGGCTTAATGAGGTCTCCTGGAATGATTTCTTTTAATAAAAAGTGAGCATGCTTACATATGTGGTTCCACCTTTCTACTCTCTTTTTTTTTAAAAAAATATCTATGCTACTTTTTAGCAGAGAGATCACGGCAAAGTTTACTTCTAAACTTTAGAGTGCATCCAACTACTTCAACACTTCAAAGTTAGGCAGCTTCCAAAGAAATTTAAAGTAACAATTGTTATAGCTAACCCTGAACAAGTGTACATCCATATCTTCAGCACTAAGAAACCTAAGCAAGGAAAAGGTCACAAGAGAACTGCATTTTAGTTACAACTACATGCCATCACTAAGTGATGCCACATTACTAAACGGAAGTAAGACTTTTTACTACCCTCTCCACCTAGGGTCAAATCTTGTAATTATGGCACATCTACCTAACTTCTTTCTGTCTCACCAACTCTCCACCCGTCTCCAGTTTATGCTGCTGTTTCTGTTGGGCAGAGCACAAGAAGACTATGTTCAGAAAGCAAACACTGCTCAGAACAAAGCAGCCTGATATTGCAGGGGAAGTTAAGTGATGACTTCAGAGTTAACTCAGTAAAAATACTGGTGTTTCACTAGCTCAGAATTGCTCCATGAGACTCCACAAGTGACTAAGTTTGTGGCAATTTTCAGATTCACACACATCCCTGCAAGAATGCCTCATAATCATGAGTCAAACAGACTAAGACTACTCCTCCTCTGCCCCAAGAAGCTGATGTAGATGTTCTTCTCCAACTTCTTCCCTCACATTTCATCTTCTCATTCACTTTTCCACTTTGAGGGTTTTTCAGGTTTGAAACTGCCACAGTCTACTTGGGTAAACTGCAATAGTTCTCTAGCTTTTACTTGGAGCTCATTTCCTCCAACCTCTTCATCATCACCATTCTTTTCTTCAGGAGCTCTCCATTTGTTTCATTTTCTTTGAGCTACTCACAACAAGCCTGATTCATTATAAAGGCAAACCATTCCACTACAGAGTTGTTCATTTAACTCAAGCCTGATTTTTTTTCTGTCTGTACAACCTAGTATAGCAGAATTTCTACAACACCACATTTCATTGTGACGAGTCTGCATAATGTCAAATACTTTTTTCTCCTGCTGTTAGAACTTTGAAATCATCCTGGACAGAATACATGCTTTAATACATGCAGTATTGCGCTTTCAGCGCTAGATTCAGCAACTGTAGATCCAGAACCAGTGCTCCTTCCAGATTACATAAAAACTTGTCAAATGAACTGCAAACAAATGCTCTTCACATAGCAAAGAGAGTACTTTCTGCCTTTCTGTAAAATAAATTCTAGGAAAATAAAGTAACTGACAAAATATTTCAAAGAGATTAACTTCTGCAAGTAATAAAAATATAATATAAAAAAGAATTATATGCAGAGAGAAATAAAAGTTGAAAACCTAGAAGAATATCAATAGTGAACTATCTTGCAGCATCTTAGATCAACACGATGGCAAAAGCATACTCATTCTTCCCTGTGTTCCTAAGTTCACACTGAGTGATATGGCCTTATTTCAAGTGGAAGTGGGAACAAAAGTGGAACACATTCCTGCAGACAAAGAAGCATTTCACTTCATCACAGAACAACCTAGAATTCATTTTTTTGCAAACCCTCACTATCTTAGGCAAAGCAGAAATAAAAATCAACATCACTTCTTTGCCATGCGAAGGCCCTTTCGAAGGCCACCTGTACTACTGATACTCTTTGAATTAGTGTGTTATTTTTATTTCTAGCAACAAAATAGAAACAATTAGATCATTCCCATCATACTCTTTAGTTCCTAACTCTACAGTACTGAGGAATGAGGAATTTTTTTCTTCAAAAGTATCATACACCTTCCATTTTCACAATACCAAGGCCACTTCAAATATATATTCCTACTAGAAATCCTTTCTTGCAAGGCAGGCTTTGCAGGTTTATTTTGTTTGGTTATGTTTTGTTTTTTCTTAAAAACAAAATATAGGGTGATAAGCGCAAATAGCATTATGGATGTACAAGTATTAAAGAAGAAAAACATTCTTAATTTTTAGTTCAACTGTATATACTACTTTTTATCTCAAAAAATAGAAATGTATATTGTTCAGTCACAGTGAACCCAGTGACCACAGCCCATCATTAAATATAACATCAGCTACAATCTCCACTTCACCACCAATTGAAGTATCACCTTATTACACTTTGTGAATTTCCACAAGCCCTACAAGTTATTTTTGACATCTTTGACTCTGATCCTGCCAACACTTACACACATTATCTTAAGCATACTGAAATCCATAGAATTATGCACAGCACACAAAGAAGTACATGCATCATTTCAGAAATGAGGACTTCATTAATTGTTCTGTACAAAAGCAAACCCCTTTAGATGTGATGTGTACAGGTTAGGAAANAAAAAAAAAAAAAAAAAATCACTCCAATAGCATTTCCATTGTTGTTTCAAGTGTTTGTATCTCTTAAAATTCTTTCCTTAGCCTTCCACCCTCCTACACATATCACCTCCTTTACATTCTCCTTAAATGCCTAAAAATAACTAACTATACATATGGTCTGAGCACCACAGCCCTGTACCATGGAACTGGGGAGAAAGTATTTTAGTTTGAATAGCTGACCTCACATCCATCATCAGAAGTGATTTTTCCACGAGTTATTTCTCAGAACTTAAAACATTCAGTATAGGCTGTAGATTTAGCAATTATAGAGTCCCATACAATTTAACAGAATAAGGGGGGTTTGGTTAAAAAAAAGAAAACAAAACACAATGAACTACAAACACACACAAAAAAAACAAAACACTCCAACCTGTGAAAACCTCAAGTGTTTTTTTTTCCACCTGCATCCTCTTGCATTATAAAAATATTTTAAGTGATCTATTTCCCTTTGCTAAGTTTAAATATTTGTCTTTGTATTAGAAGTTTTTTGCTGACATCAAAAAACAATCTAAACTTGTGTTCCCACTTGGACACACCTCAGCCTGCCCCCATATTCAGGGGTGCAGGACGATGGACTCACTCTTTTGTTCATCTTCAGTCATGAAGAAAGTAGGAAGCACCTCATTCAATATCCTCTCCATTTTTTCCTACCAACTTGCTTATTCTAATTAATGCTCTTTCCTCTGTTCCTTTTCTTTCTCCAAGTAGGTAGCCAGCATAATAGAAGGTGAAGCTGAAATACAATTGTGAAAAGCACAGTATTTCCACTTAGCTTGGAGCAAAAAGAAGATAAAAAAGTAAAGTTGTACATCTGAGTCAATGCATCTCCCACAGAACTAGAGAAATGCTTCCAGAACTGTGCTCTGCTAAGGAAGTTCCTAGGTCATAGTCTAATCTCATACCATCATAGAAATACACCTGCTATTTTGGATAAAGAGCAGCCATTTTAGATTTATCCTCCACAGCAAGATCCTTGTTCAGCAAGTTCAGTGGTGATAGCAACACAAACACCTTCCTTGGGTCTCACTCTACAGAAAGCTGTGTTCCAATTCTCCTGCCTGCTATAGCCAGGGCTACAAACCTACACTGCACCTCATATAACTGAGACTGAAAGAATACTGTATAGGGCTTAGCAGTTGAAAATAAAGGCCCTCTATTTTCTGAATATATATATTAAAAAAAAAACAAACAACCACACACAAAAAAACCCCAACAAAACAAAACAACAAACCAAAACACAGAAATACAACAGATACATGATAATCTCCCCTCTCACTTTCCCCTCGCTGACTCAAGCCCCAAATCTTACAAAAAAATAAACAATTTCACTCACTACTCACACTGACTTGACTTCAATACATAACTCACCTTCTCCCACCACACATCTACTAGTCAAGCCCCAAACCGACATCTTTATTAAGGGCAACTCATTAACTCTTGATAATCTCTAGGTGATGGTGCTCATCAGCCTCACATGAGGGATCACTCCTCCCTTTCCAGAGGGGAAAGAGCCCAAGCAGCAGCTCCTGGGGTGTCGTACCCAGCTTTACACGGGACGCCCAGGAGAAACTGGAGCCATCCCTCGCCTTCCTTCAAGCCTTATCCAACTCACTTCCATGCCTAGGGCCACCAGCCATGGTCTTCAGCGGTGCTGCGCCTGGCAAGATGGAGGTAAAGCTGAAAGGAAAGACAAGGGCGCGCCTATTCCCACCCCGCCGGGCGCCTCCGCAGATGCGAGCAGAGCACAGCTCGCCCCGAGGCGTTCCTCGCGCCCCTGGCCCGTGCCGGCTCCCAGTGCGTAGCCAGCTCTTGTCGCGTCCCCTGCCTTCTCCAGAGGAGGCATTACAAGACATGTAACGCATCGCTCACGTCCACCTACGAGCAGATGCCCAAAGGTGCGCCACGCCGCCGGTCCTGGCTAGCACCAGCCACATCAGCACCCTCCGCGTTATAACCCGCGCCTGCCGCCTTTGCTCCCCAGGCTGCTCCTAGGGAGGTGGAAAGCAAAAATCTAGGCCCCAGGGCTGCCTCTCTGCTCCAACTACCCCCTTAATGCGCAATCAAGTAGGATCATTTTCTTTCCCCATCGAGAGGGGAGGACCTGTCCATCTCCTTCCGAGGCAGCCCTGCAGGTTCCAACAGCACTGGCTGCTTCTGCTCACCCCGGAGTGGGGCCCGACCCGCCGGCCCCTGCTCCCCCC
>VWZY01004793.1:247569-261397 GCA_013399075.1 Chloroceryle aenea
CCGGTTTTCCTCACCCCCCGCCCCACACGAATGCACACCACCCAAAAAACTGCTGTAGGGGGACAGCCTTTTGCAGAAACGTCTGTCTGGTATTTGTCACACTGATGGGCCCATCCCTGGTGGCATTAAGGCACCTGAGGGGTTCTCGTGGAAACCGCGGGGTTACTCACGCGCCAAATACGCAGCAGCCTGTGCTTAAATGTTGGTGAAACAGCCTCTCCCCATGATTTAGTTTTTAACTTAGTTTAAAAGGATCATTTGTATTATCAGCATTAATCACATGAAGTTCAGTTTTGAAAATACGACTCAATAGTGGATAGAGTTTTCCCAAATTGCTTAAAAGATTAATAAAATAATCAACTTAGCAGAGGGGAAAAAAACACCACAAACTATTCCTGTAAGGAAATCACTTTATTGCCTATACATGTGAATGAGCTGTTTTAATACTCAGGTTCACTGCCGCCTCTGCATTTAATCTCTTCCCTTTTATGTCCTACTCTGATTTTTTTTAAAAGACTTTCAGGCTTTTTTAAAATTAATTATACAAATCATTAGTATTAAAAAGGTAATATAATGGTTTCAAGAACAAGCTTCACAGACTATCTGCATATTTAATCATCTCTGCTAATAAATTTTTAATCACTCATTGAGTTCAGGTTCTTGTCTTGAAGCTTAACTTGATAACAAACCTAGCAACTGGTAGAACTAATTGGTACAGAGTAAGTGAATAATTTATAAGAGGAAAAAGCACTGGGTGTTCTGGAGGTGTGCAGGGACCACAAGTCACAGATATTTCTGGGAGGAAGCAGGAAAACAGCAGCTGATTACAGGAATTTTGTGATACACTGCTGACATCCAGAGGCCAACAGTCAATACTGTTCACGTACGTGAATGAGGCTCTAAAGCATGCAGTAAAGCCAGATTCATTAAGTTTTAAATATTCATGCATTTCATTAAAGTTAACATTAATTGCACTACCATACACATTGATTATGCATAA
This sequence comes from Chloroceryle aenea, assembly GCA_013399075.1. Classification (NCBI taxonomy): domain Eukaryota; kingdom Metazoa; phylum Chordata; class Aves; order Coraciiformes; family Cerylidae; genus Chloroceryle; species Chloroceryle aenea. The sequence continues at coordinate 248,570 of VWZY01004793.1, forward strand.
GACCATAAGTGTTTAACCTCTGAAAGCTTGCAAGTATATTCAAGTAATGGGGTATGTCCCATCTTCGATGATTTCAGTGAAAGCTTCAGCTCAAAGCTGAAATTAAAAATGGAATGCATTACAGTGCTAAGGATGAGTAGTTCAACATATCAGAACAGTAATAAAAAATATTATTTTACTAACCAAACAGAAATGCTGATGTAAGCCAAAAGTTGCTTTGTATTTTTATAAAGTAACAAAAATTATGTATAAGATTTTTTACCGACAAATGCTGGATTCATTTGCAATCTACATCTATTAAGCAGTTAAACCAGCAGAAGAGTGGCTTCTAACTAGAAGATGAGGAGTAGCTATCAAACAATGTAAAAAATAATAATAATAATAAAAAAAAAGGTTCTTGAAATAAGATGATTTGTGTCTTAAAATGAGACACCCCACACCCAATTACAACACAGGATAATTCTACCCCCAGGGAAGCACAAAATGCTACAATTCTTAAACCAGGATGTAACAGACAACATTTGACAGAAATTCAATTATCCCTGAAAGATCCCACTTGTAGCTAGTTACATATGTAATCCTCTTTTATTTGATGAGTTAAAGCTCTCTTTCAAAACATTTAGTTTGATGAACTGAAGTCTTGTTACCTTTCAAAAAAAAATTCATTTAAGTGACTTGATAAGACTGTTAAGTAAAGCACTCATAAGTTAAAACATGTCATTTAATGCTGCCCATGAAACCGTAATTCTGGCCATGTATGTATATGCATTATGAAACATCAGTGAATTAACTTTTAATCTCCTTTGAGCCAAGATTTTAAGATTGGAAACTAAGACACAAAGGGCATGCCAACAAATACAATACTGAGCTAGTCTGAAGTGGTTTTTAAATATCATTTCAACCCCAGGACCTCCTCAAAGTAAAGGTAGAATAATCACTTCCTTATGTATTTAAAAAAGCCTTCTGCAAACAATATCAATTTCAATTGTACTTAAAAAAAGCAAACAACCAAAAACAACAAAAAAACCAACCCCAAAACAACCAACGAAAACAAACCCCAAACCAGTCCTCAAGTGCTCTATGAGGTAGATATAAAATTGTCCACATTTTGTAGGGAAGAAAACCGTTGGAGACAGATAGACAGGCTTTTCCAAAATTGTACTGATTTCTTCCTGAGCTGTTAATTTTCTTTGAGAAGGTGGGCACCAAATTGTACTATTTATAATTGGAAGCCACAGTTAACACACTGAAATTCTGTTTAAACAGCACTGCCTACACTCTCAAGTGTACACTCAGGTATTCTGATGGTGGTTTTATCTCCCCCCCCCCAATGTCACTTGGGAAATAAACCCTAAAAAAGCAGCCGAAGGCTCTTCATGGTTGATGTCTCTCCACCACATGACATAATCCCCACATTCTGTTTTCTGATAGGTCCAAAGGTGACAAATAATCACTCACCAAGGAGTTTGTTTCTCTCCAAATCATGCTAGCAAATATCTAAATACAAATTAAAATTACGGCAAAGCTTTCACCTGTCCAGGCAGATGTGGACTACAGTAGACAATTTCATTTGCCAGAAGATGGTAAAAAAAAATAAATCAGGGATGCAGAGCAGACTGTTTCTCCTTATTCTATATGAACCTCTGAAATAATAGTAGGCCTCAGAAGTAATCCTATTACTAAACTAAATCTGAAGAGCTTTTAATTAAAACTATATTTTTTAATTACAATTTGAAATTATATTCAAAGTTTAAGAGTTACATTTATTAGACTGTGAAGAGTTTTACATGGCATACCTAATGTAATGAGCTTAGGCTCCACATATGTTGCATCTTTGGTACATGTTATGAAGAGCTGCTTTTTTAATGAGCTTTAAAAACCTGCCTGTATTTGCATACCAGAGGAAAAGGTCAGTGATGTGTGGATCAAGTCAGTAAATTAAGTATCACAGTATTATGTTATTCCACAGACACACAATAACAAAACCACAGGCTATAGCTACCAAACTATTCTAATGCTTCCATCTACATGACCTTGTCACCTTATGCACACTGTCTCTGCCGTGCCTCAGGTCCATCTTACTCCATCCCTTGCCCAGGCCTCCTTCACCTTCACTGCTCACCAGCTCCTACAGCAGAACAGCTGCTATGTCTGACAGTCAAAGAATCAAAACCAGCACAGAAAGGAGGGGCCAGATTCAGTGAGACAGACCGTCTCCAAGCACTCCCTTGCACTCCAGCCTTAACCTCAAGGAAATCTGTCCAGGGCCAGGTCCTGAACCATCATAATATGATCAAACCTATTGGACAGCAAAGCATCAGGACATGGATGCCTCTTTCAATTCAAGTCCCATTCCATTTGAGTCTTTGTTCAAGGATACAACAATATCATATCTCTTTGAAATCACAGATAACCAAAAGTACTTCTAAAGCTATGGTCCAAAATTAGACTCAGTGTACCACAACAGTTTTTGTTAACATTCTGTTAACAGAATGTTGGAGCTTTGGTAAACTCTAAAGACTGGTTGACTGGTAGCTATACTGAAATTTTTATTCTGTGATAAATAATACAAATAGTAAAATAAGCTAGGAACTTACTGCAAATACACTCTCACTAGTTTTCAGTGACAAGTAAAGTTCACTGATTATTTCTAAGTACTGTAAATATTCTAAATGTGTAAAGGCTGTAATGTTAACTTTATTTTTTTTAAAGGCACTTGAAGTTGATTCCCTCCCCCTCTGCAACAATTCACAGTACTTAACAGGTCTCTCTCCCTCTGTGCTATGACTGTAGGTACACAGTGAATGACATTATGCACTGCACCATACTTTACGCATGTTTATACACATAATAGACAAGTAAGGGACACTAACTCTGTATAAAGATGTAGATTTACACATTAGAGAAAAAAAATAATCCAACAATAATAGCACAACTCAATACAACCAATCAGTTCTATGTAGCTTTAATGATTTTTTCACCTTTTGTGTCTGATAATCCTCAAAGTAGCATTCAAAAATATAGTGCAAAATATTTATTCATTTTATTTACAAATAAAATGTGCAGTTCAGCTTATCCTCACCACAATAGATGTTATTCTTCTATGTGATGAATAGAAATGAGACAAAAAAAAATTAAACCTAAGAACGAAATTCTTCCCTTCAGTTACATTTCTGTAGAGTTACACAATGTTTTTTAAATTGTTTTCAGTTGATAAAACAAAACAAAACACACACACACAAAACCAAACCAACCGACCAAAAACAAACAAACAAAACCAAAACCAACCAAAACAAAACACAAAGAAGTCCAAGTCAGAACTAAAGAATTACATAGGAAATAATGTTTTTTTCAAAACCATAAAGTTAACTTTTCTGTGACAGTCATAAAGCAAAGTTCTTATCTATACAGATTTTTTTTTTTTCAGCTTAAACAGAATCTTTACAATGTAATGATTTTTCTCTTTTTACTATACAAATTGCCTTTAGAGGAGAAAGTATTCTAGTATCTTCCTTTTCCCTCTGATGAAGTAACAGATGCTTTGGTTAAAGAGTAATTCTTGCACAATAGTGTTTTAACTTGCAAGGCAGTACTCCTTTATTAAGTTGGTAGAATTCCACTAGCTGAATGAGATCAGTAAATCTGGTATGACCATCATCAAGGGTATAGAATAGCTTCCCATCATCTTCCAACTGTAAAAAATGGAAAAACAAGATAGAGTAAAATCCTAATTTGCTTTGGTATTTCTTCCTAGTTTGACAAGTTGTCTTCCAGACCAAGATCATCATAATGTTATGATTACCGAGAGAAAGAATTATATGATGATAGTTCATGGCAAGATCAAAAATAAACAAGAAAAATATTAACACATTATTTAACTTCCTCTTTAAATTAGGCACATGCCTAAAAAGTAAAAACAATTAAACATAGAAATATCCTTTCTGACCAACAATGCTACTTTATGTCTCTGCTTTGGAAGGAGAGCTGGAGTTAATATGAACACCGAATTTTACAAAATGACAAGAAACGACCAAGTTTCATTACACTGGTAGATTTCAACCTTTGCTCCATTCACATTTTGGGTAACTGCTACATTTTGCATCACTTATTTTGTAAGGTGCAATGTGGCTACACACTAGTGCGTTGGCATACTGAATGGTATTTGCTTCACAAGAAACTACCCAACACAGACGTATCATGCTTGATGTAGCTGTACGTTCCTCATTGCAGGAGAAAGAACTGCTGCAGCTCCAAACACATGTATTAGCAGCGATTTGGGAGAGAAAGAAGAAACTGCAAAACATACCTTGAAAGCTACTTTTGACTTTCAGATTGTTAAAAATTTGCAGTCAGTATTTCCCTATTCTAGGTTCATGAACATTAGCTCTTGCACAGCTTGTACCGCACTGCTGACTACGTATTTTCTGTTTCCTCTGCTGTAGATATGTCTGATCACAGAATACAAGGAAGCTTCAGTGCAATAGTGACTAACTAGTATTAATGCAAATAAAGGGAAAAAATCCCTACTTAAACCAGATACTTCTTAAGATTAAGAGAGTAGTGAAGGGAAGATCCTGAAGCAGCACTAAAGCAGAGCAGCAGATGGTGTGCTAGGGAAAGATACAACTATCCTACCAAACCAAAGGGAAGAGAGAAAATACAATTAGTTCTCTTACCTCTAAGATTTCTCATCTGAAGCAGCTACTGAACTGTTTATGACTCCAGGTTATTCTACCCCTTTCTATTGTGTCTGGAAGTAGTTTGTGATTTCTTTATTCTCAGATTTTGGTCAATCCAGGCCAAGCACCGCTAGTTAAGGCATTACCAATGTGTGCATGTGTGTATTCCTGTGCTCCAGCCAAGAACCTGAAAATGGATTATCGTCCATCGGACTTTTCTTATGTGTGCAATTTTCCTGCCAACACACTGAAGACAAGGAAGACTTGACAATTCGGATGTCTGCTGACAATGATTTCATTTTTAGCTCATTTTTCCCCCTTGAAGTTAATCCCAAACCTTGAAGTCAATACCAGACAGATTTCTAATTCTAAAGCAATCAATATTCTACAAAGTAAAACTCTTATCAAAGTTTTGTTGTTCAGGAACGTAATGATCTTTTGCAAGCTAAAAAGGCTGTTATGACAGAATATTTATTGGAAAAAGTCTGGGAAATTCATATTAGTTCTTCTTTTGCATGGACTACAGAACAGCTAATTGCAGGATAGACTATACTGAAGTCAACTTGTATCAGCTCAAAGTAGGAAGGCTAAAAAATATATTCCAGCTTTTAGCTTCTGTAGTAATCACAGTATGGGATCCCACATGTATCCCAAAGCTTTTCGACTTTTTACAATCAATTCCTACCACCCATCTGCAATACCTGTTGCACATGTTACCAATGTTAACATAAGGCACCTGTTAATGTGGGGAGACATTTTTAAATGCAGTATAACCTGAAGCAACCTAAAAATGTAAGAGAAAAAATATTTAGAGAATGAATGTTTTTTACCTAGTAAAAATACCTTGTAAATGTAATTTATTTATTTATATTTAGTAGGAAGGTTTCTTTTCTCTTTCTAATGACTGTATAAAGGCAGGAGCTTAGAATAGCAGGATTTGAAGTTCAAAAAGGTAACTCTGATCTCCAACTAATAAGCTACCCCCTTACTGCAGTAACACAAAATGCCTTGTTTCCTAGAAAATGGTAACTTCATTTAGAAGATCAGCAGCAACTGGAAGCAAAATCTTTCCCCCTCAAAAAACCCAAACTTTTCTGAAGTCAAAGAGTATTTTTTTAGTAAAAACAGAGCACACAGTAAGTCAAGGTTTTCAGAATGGCATGAGGGTATTGAATGAGGATAGAAATTAAATGACAGAAAAGAACTGAAACATGCCTATGTTTGGGGAACTAACAGTTTCCATATTCACATTCTCTCTCTGGACTAAGTTCTTCTTATTGCAGATTTTTTTACTGGTAACTAGCTTAGGATAAATTGCTTTACTGTAAAAACAATTTAAAAATAAATGTAAAAAAATGACCCAAGTCTGTAGACAATCTATGTCAAAACACAGAATTCCAGATTCCTCCAAAGATTCTACAGCGGGAGAGCAAGGTTTTAGCATGTGTGTATAACACACTGCTTATAGATACAGAAGAACATTAGAGTTGAATGGATAATCTTTTTTTTTTTTTTTTTTAAGAGGCAAATCATCCAGCTCAGAGGGGACTGAAGGTAACTGCAGCTTCCTGCTACATCTGCTCTTAGAGAAGAGAGGGTCTGCTTCCTGACAGGGAAAAAAAAAAGTTGTCATCCCAAGAAATTAGAAACACACACTATTTGTACAGAGTTCAGAAGGTTTTCTAAACCACACAACAGTTATCCCAAAGTAAATACAAGAAGCATCCACAGTCAATAGATCACAGAGATCTTATACCTGGGATTCTGATCACAGAGCATATGCTGATGCTCAAATGGGACCCAGGACATAGCTATCACTTTTGGATGAAGGACTCCTCCATTGTTTGTATCTAAACACAATGAAAATCCTCAAGAATTCTTAACCAACACTGATTCTCTCCTTTCACCTCCCAAATAATGCTTCTGTTTTATTCTACAGGAACTTTTTTAGAGGAGAATATCAGCTACAAGCCCTAGGTAAGGCATACAGAAATTTGGTGAATGATCATAGGGGATCACCAGATCAGACATACGAAAAATGCCACTACATTAATTTCTTCTGAGAAACAGCAAAATTTCCTAGAAACTTCAGTAGGAAGAAATATAGAGGCTGGAGTAGTATGTGGTTTGGAAGAAAGGTTCATGTGAAGAATGAGAAAAAGAAAAGCTACAGGTCTCCTCAGTTATGTCAGGCATCTGTGACCGAAACACATAATGCTAAAGTGCTTCTTATCTCAACAGAAGCAGCTTGTAAAAAAAAGAGCCTAAGCACCTCTGGAGAGAGTGGAAGTGATGGGAAGGCTGGCCATGTGGCCAGCAACTGGATGGTATCTTCAATGAAAACTGATGGAAATATGATTTCAATTTAGGCAATTTCTGCTTAACTAAAGTTGCTGTGCTAAGTAAGGATTTTTTTTTTTTTTGTAAAATTGTCCCCCTGAAGAAGACTTGGACATGAATATACCATAACAACATGAATAAAGAAGAGTGATGAGTAAAAAAATGTTTGACTACAAATATTGAGAGAAACTATCCTGACCAGATGATACAGTGAGATATACACACACACGGTAGGTAGTCCAGCTATGCAGATGACTGAATAGAAATTGTGCACACATTGAAAAAATGAAGAGGCAATAAAACCTTTATTAATACCTGATTTTCATGCCATCAGGGTTGCTTCTGTCCCAGCTCAGATTAGTCTATTTTTTCAACAAGTGTTATAACAAATCAAATGGAAAAGCTCAAATATGTTCAACTCTGCTTAAGATTACTCTATTTTTTTTAGTGATACAAGCATAATGTTTACATCTTCCATCTAACAGCAGAAGAAAAAAAAATCAACCAATATTTCATCATAAATATTCAAATGTTTTGTCTTACAACTGTATATATAACTGAAAAATATACTTACTGGTACAATTTGAAAATGCTTTATTTTTAATCCATGACTCAGTGACAATACAAATGTTTTAGGGTTACTTTGACTATCACGTACCAGGAATACCCTAAAAGAGATTGAAAATTTTCATAGTTAAGATCACTCTGGAATGCCTTTTGTAAACATCCTGATAAAAACATTGTAAATTCATTATAGTAAGTATTAGTGAAAAGCAAGAATAATATTGATATCTTTGTTGTGCTTTTAATCAGTATTTCTTCATAAAGATGTCACTTGAATTACTTTTTCTGCAATTCTTCTTTATCTTGTCCATTACATGAAAAATATCCATTCCAGGCATTAGTTTTTACACTGCACAGAACTACAATGCATCTCTTCAGACAGAAAATTTTGTGCTTCAAATGAAATTTTCCTTTGGGCTCTGACAGTTACCTAAATCACAATCATCATTAGGTGTTGTGGTTTAGGGTCAGGGCAGCCCCTAAGGTAGTTCAACATGAAGTTTACTGAAAAGGTAACGCAAGACATATCAGAACAATTTTCACAGGTGGCCAATATTCATAAATGCATCCGTGCTTCTACACTTTGGCAAAATTTGCACTGAGACAGAGCTACACCCTGCTCACTTCTACTGAAATCACAACAGACTTAATGTCCAACAGCATCACTGCAACTAGTTCACTGATAACTTATTCCAGCCAGGTTACTGACAGACGTTATTTTGCCATAATCCTGCTGGGATAATCTAGTTACAGGCAAAGGATGATTACTATTAAGAGACATCTTTCACTGAATCACTGGGCTTGCAATATCATCAGAGAACTGTTTGGAGGACAGAGCGAAGTACCCGATTCACAGCTTTGTAGTGGAGAGAGTCTGAAATGTTTGTACTGTGCAGTTCTGACACAGATACAGGTAACCAGTATACCAAAAAAAGGGAAATGGGAGGGACAGCCACTGGCAAGCATGCTCCTCTTTCAGGACAAAAAAGAAATGGGCAAGATGGCCTTGCAGGTATCAACCAAGTGAGCACTAGCGGCCACCTACTTTTGCCCAATCACATAAGGAGAGCACAACTACTGTATGAAAAGACTGGATTAAAGGAGAAAAAAGCAGACAAAGGCCTACAGTGTTTTTTCACTAATGGCATGGGCCCAAACTACTAATTTCATCCTCAAAGTTTCAGGAATTCTATTTTTGCAAAGTAGGAAAACACCTGGAATTAAGAAATCTGGAGTCCATAACCATTGTTTCCATCAAAATCCCCACCCAGTCTAACTTAGAGCTCTGATGCTAATTCAGTTGTTAGAGAGGGATAATTGCCAACTCAGCATATGGCTTGTAAGAGCACAAGGCAAGTAAAAGGACAGATAAAATTTAATAGATTCAGGCTCTCCTAACAAGCTCTCTCTCACCACCTAGTGGCTTTTCATCCTCTCCAGGAAATTTTTACATTAGATCTTTTGCAGAAACTTAAATCTTTCATACGTTGTCATTAATGACTGGCATTTTATTTTATTCAGAGAATGACACTACAAGAATGTGACACTTCACAGATATCCAAAATGTGATCTCTACACCCAAATACTGGAATCCACATAAAACAATACAAAAAAGTAATCACACTGGGTAGGAAAGAAAATACAGGTTGATTAGGATTTATGTTCCCATTCATCAGTTCTTTTAAAGCCTGCTTTCTTACTTTTTTCCTTGTTTTAATAGCAAAGCTAAGCAACATTCGTTCTCCTTCACAAAAAAACAAAGAACATTACTCTTTTCTAATCTTATCAAAATAGACCTACTTTAATTGTCAAAAAACCTTTAAAAACTTATTATGAAAAAAATAAGTTGTAGTTACAGAATCTTAGAACTACTGGTTGGATGGGAGCTTTTTAGACACACTGGATGGCTCCAAACAAGTGCCCCCTCATAAACTGATTTCTCTGAAACAGAATTTCTCTGAATGATTAGCTGCATTTTGTCATGGGCCTTTTGGTAATGCTATTACCCCATTCAGCACTCAGATGCCACATGAGTTTGCAATCCTATGAGCCAATTATCACTGAAAAGTCTTCATATGTCCTTTAGGGGGTAAATTATGAAATCTACAATATTGTTACATCAACTCCTTTAAGATTGTCGCTGTCCCTAATTTTGTTATTGGGTTATCCAATTACTGAGACTACTGTAGATCCCTTATCTTTTAGAAACCATCATGATCAGTGTATGTATTGGTGCATATGGTATTACAGAGGTCCTACGACCTCGGTCATATATGCAGATCTTCTCCTTGCTTGGGGTCACCTTAAAAGGCTCAGAATGGATTATTTTTTCTGTCCTTGGCCCCAGAAACTAAAATCTCATTATTCTCATTAAAACGTTCTGCATTTCTCTTAATAATGCATTTTTCCAGCCTGTCAAATATCACAACAGTTGTCACATGCTGTAATGTATTCATGACTTAATTGTAATCCTGAATATCTGACATCATATGAGCACTCATACTAACATGTTCTAATCAATTCTAGGCAGTCCATGCAAGAGTATCATCCTTACCAAAACCACAGCTTGTAACTATAAAGAGATCCAAGAATATAACATAGAAATATCTGGGTTGGAAGGGACCTCTAGAGGTCACTTAGTCCAACCCCCCTGCTGAGATCAGGGACATCCGCAACTAAGAGCAGGTTCCTCAGAGCTCCGTCAAGCCCCCCCTTGAATGTCTCCAGGAATGGGGCCTCAACCACCTCACTGGGCAACCTGTTCCAGTGCTCCACCACTCTCATGGTGAAGAACTTCTTCCTTACATCCAATCTAAATCCACTCTTTTCTAATTTAAAACCATTGCCCCTCGCCCTTTCACTCCAGGCCTTTGTAACCAGGCCCACTCCAGTCTTTTTATAAGCTCCCTTCAGGTACTGGAAGGTTGCTATTAGGTCTCCCTGGAGACTTGTCTTCTCCAGGAAGAGAACAGAACATAAACAACACTGCACTAAACTCATGTTAGAAAGGTATTCCTTTCCTTGCCTCAAGCACCACTGATCTTTACTCACCAAATCTACTGTGTTTCATTTAACAGTATGTGTGTGTACCCACTGAAATTTACTTGAAGATTAATCAGCCTTAGAATAACAGTGCTCAGAAATACATGTTGGATTCACCCCCACATCCCACCGTCTCTCTCATGTAACAAATGCAAAAATAAGCACAGAGTACAGAAGCAGTTTCAGGATGATTAGTCAGGCTTAAAAACAGGACCCCTGAAATTTAAAAAAAAAAAAAAAGCAGATAAAATACAAAAGGGGAAGTCCAATTAGCCATCGTTGCTGAGTATGAGGATTTTTGTCTCCCTTTCCTTCCCATTGTTTTTGTTTGGTTGGCTGGTTTTTTGCTTGGTTGGCTTTTTTTTTTGTGTTTTGTTTGTTTATATTGTTGTTGGTTTGGTTGGTTTTTTTTGTCTTTTTTTCCTGGAGCCCTTTCTGTGGATGTAGAAAACAGTATTACAGCATACTTAACATAAAACTGAAATAATTACACCACTAATTTGATGTTACAAGTACTTAACTGAAAACAAACTCAAAGAAACTTAAGAGTTATATGGAATTACTCACTGAATGAAAAAGGCCCAATGTTACATTTAATACAGAAGGCTAAAAATATGGAAATGAAAAACAGGAGGATTTGAACATAAAATACCTACCTGCCTTGTAATTTATTTTTTTTTAATTAATAGTTAAATGAGAGAAAAAGTTTTACCCTAATTCTTTATCATTCAGAGATAATATGGGTTTTAGTCATTTTAGGATGAAAAGCATATTTTTTTTTCAATGGCTGATTATGCACACTTCATCTTACAATAATATTTTCAGGCTTTCTTTCATCCTTTATCACTAATAAGAGATACAAAAGCCACTAGTGCCAATGCTGACAGTTTCCAGAGGATACTGTGCAAACACAGAGCTCAAGTGCCTGGCTCTGAGCAGATATAAGTAATCTATCAGTGACAGAATCAAAGTGTTAGATCACCACTTTATTGCTTCCAAACAATATAAAATAGAAACCAACTGATCCCCAGATAGCCCTATATAACAGAATTTTTATTTCTATTAGGTAAGTGCAAAACTGACCTTCCTCCATCTCTCCTCCAATAAGAAGTACATGAAAATAGCAGTTGCTGACTAGAAATGTCTCAAGAGTTATGTAAAGAATTAACTTACCCATCTACAAGTCCATGCTGCAAAATAAGTCTCTGAGCCTCTTCTCTAGAGATTTTATGATGAAACCATGACTGAGATCTGTGTATAGCTGTAGAAATAAAGACCTTTATAAAACATTTTGCCTTTATTGAAAGAACTAGCTATGGCATTTCTCTGTCAATGAATTAACTCAAACATACCCATGTTAGATATGGCAATAGGACTACCATGTGAGTTGAGTCGTAGACACCCTCTCCTCTGTATGAGACAGAAGTAAAAACATGATTTTAAAGTTTTATTAAAAAAAAAAAATCAGAAAATACTATTCTGATAAAGCAAAGGTGTTTATACCCGCCATGCTAATCCTTCTTCAACTGCAACTGAAAGGGCTTCTGTTGGATTTTCTATAATTCTGCTTCTGTGTCCTGAGAAATCCATTGCTACTAAAGAATTTTCTGAAATGCTTCTCTGCAACAAAGAAAAATGAATTAAGTTTGTTCTTTTTTTAAAAGATCCATCACTTAAAAGTGAGCTTCGGAGAAAACATTATGTTTTCTAAGTGGGATTTCAAGTATCTGCAGTTTTTCCCATCAGAGCCAAACTCATTTTACCCTAGGGAACATTTCTAATTCCAGTATGCTGATGCAAAGCTCAATTTTACAGTCTGGCAGGACAGATCATCTTTTTGCATTATTGCTATGGATGATTAACACATCACTTTACCATAAACTCCATTTACATTTTTAACTGTTACTAGCCCTTTGCATGCCAAAACAAGTCAGGAAACTGTTATTAAGTTGTCCAAGTAACAGAAAAAAAAGATCAAATACAAAATTCTTATACATGACCATCAAATTAATGAAGATTTGAAATAGATATAAATACTTAATAAATTTATATAAACTTTCACTCACATTTTACTGGATCAAGCATTGAAAACAGCCATGTCTATGGAGTCTAATTTATATTCTAATACATCCCTTCTAACTTCTATCAATGGATTAAAAAACTGTAGGATCTGTTATTTAAAAAAAAAAAGTCTTGTCTTTTT
>VWZY01004793.1:261410-282119 GCA_013399075.1 Chloroceryle aenea
TTTTTTTTTTTTTCCCCAGCAAGGATTAGGTTTCTAACAAAAGAATAAAAATCATTAACGTTTGACTAAACAGTCTCAAAACTCACCAAAATACTTCTCAGAAACAAAGGTTTACAAAACCAAGTTTAATATGGATTTTAATGGCTCAAAATCATAGAATTGTAGAACCATTTAGATTGGAAAAGACCTTTAAGATCATGGAGCCCGACCATTAACCCACCAGTGCCAAGCCCACCATTAAACCATGTCCCTAAGCACCTCATCTACATGTTTTTTACATATCTCCTGGGATGTTGACTCAAATATTTGCAGGCACAGGAATACCAAATAATTAAAGAACATTCTAGCATTCTGTAATTTAAATAGCATCTGGAATACAAGAGGTCTGATTTCTGTATGGTTAGCAAAGTTTCCCAGTCCAAAGCCAAAGCAGCTCTGTTTTGTTCCAGTTTGGTTACAAGCATGAATGTAGCTAGAAACGGAAGACAGCAAAACTGCGATTCATTGTAATTCTCGACGCTGTACTGTAGCCTGTAATAAACTTTATAAAGGTAAAAAAAAAAAAAATCAATCAAAGGGCAAAATAAGAGGAAATGTTTGCCTCTAAGAGAGTGGAGGGAACTCCTTGTAGCTGACTTGGCTGTAAGCTATTGAGAAATGTGGAATATGGAAGTGGCTCCCCTATGAAATATGTTCATTAGCTTGTGCACTTAAATCCTAAATTTATCCTATAAGCTATTTATTTGGCGAATTAAGTAAATAGAAAACCAGTTTCATGCTTAATAGTAGTTATAGATTCTGTGTGTGTTAGAAGCTACATGAACTAAAATGCATGCAACAACGTAAGAGGTGAGAGAATCAGTACTGGCTCCCAGATCCAATATAAAAACAACAGCTGGGTATTGTAGCAGATTCAGATAACAGAAAGTAAAGACACAGTCAGTGTGTTAAGCACCATTTTGATACATACTTATTTGAAATATAACTCAAAACTATTTTTGTGAATATCTATAATAGCAAATACATATTTTAGGCATTGTAACAACAAAAACTACAATAAAAGCTCAAAAAATCTACCATATAAAAACAGTATCACAAGTCTCAGTAACATGTAATGTTTACCCAGTTTTTACCCAGTGACAGAAATCATCCATACAAATGTCTGAAAATAAATGACTCAAATAACTGGGATAACAGAAGATATTAAAGAAATGGACAACCTCATCCAATCCCAACTATTTGACTGACGAGATGGACACAGCATCTAGTATAGGCTGCTGTTCCTCCAAAACCCAGTTCTGCCAAATTATGGTGTTCTTCTGAAGTTCAGTCAGCATTACACCATCTGAAATTCATCTCAAGTACTTAATATTTTATATTCAAAGAAAATGGAAGTATTACTGTATACCAAAAAAGTATGTTATACTTCTTTATCCATCATTTACACCACTAGTAACCTTAAACACTTTGCATCTTTTCCAATACATTTATGATTCTGCTGCTCAGTTTTCAAAATCCTCTTTCCATTTTTTTTAACAGTGACAATAACCCAACAAAATCCCAGAACAGTGGAGATTTGACAAGAAGCAGCAGCCTGTTAACTAGTGTGAACTACCTGATTTGTATTAAGTAAATTAATTTATTAGCTCTCTATTCAACCCTGGCAGCCCTAAGATTTCAACAAGCATTTGCTCATGCAAAGATTTACAGATTAGGTCAGTAGTGTAACTGACAAAAGTTACATAAACATAGCATGATGGCAGAAACTTATTTATTCATTGAGCTGCTGTGGAACATACCATAGGTGTTATATTCAAAGGACTGCAGCCACTTCTACCTTGATATGGTTGCATGTAATTCTGATACAGCTGCATCCCATACTAAAAGCAAAAAAATAACACAGTTAGCATTTTAAATTATAAACCTAAGCTCAGTATTTTTTTTCCCAGATGTAACAGCTGCTTTTCAACCATTAAAAACCAGACACAAATGCTGTAAAGATAAGGAAATGCACATCACTGTTTTTGCTGCTGCCTTTATAAATGCACATTCTGCATTAAATACTACCCATTTAATACACTGACTGACCTATTCTTATTTTATCACAAACATACTTTTAAAGAACATAATAAAGTTCTCTTCTTGTGTGTTCTTGTTGCTTTGTTCAACATTGCTCAACAATCTCATGGAATTCAACAATGGTCACACATTGAACATAAGTGTATGCTTAAAGTTTAGTATTTGTAGGACTGAGCCTTCAAGACATCATCCCCTCCCCTACAATGACTGCAGTAATTTGGTCTCTGTTTGTTGGAATGAAGAAAAACAAGCTTTCAGAGTATAAAATTGATACTGCCACTGTATGGGAACTTAGAATTACATTACTTCTGTGATACACGGTAACAAAATATCGTAGTAAACTTAAGCAAGAAATTAACTTCAAATAGAAAATTTACCTTAAGCAACCTAATTGCTGTCATCCAACAGGTCCTACTTTGTTCATCATCTGCACAGAGCTGTTTCAGGTCTCTGGTTCCTCCTGATTTGTTAGGCTAGAAGGCCACAGCACATTTTTTTAGCATTAATGCATATCTTGAAGATAATACCTGTTGAAATAAAAGCCACTAATTCTATTTTATAATAGACAGCTGAATATTGTTTTCAAAAACCTTAAAGAAACTTAAGCTTACCTAAAAACTGTAGCTTGCTTTAATACATATCAGAATAATAAGTTTGTACCTTAAAGCAGAATCCATAGTTTGTTGGTGCTCCAGAAATCTTTTTGCCTGTCAAAGACATGTACATATCACTATTGCTGAATTCACAGAAAAATTGCAGATGCCTTGGCTCCTAAAAAGAAGAGTAATGTAATACAATTAAGACTACTCTTAGCCAGCCTCTTGAGATGAGAAACTCATAATAGAAGTTACTCTGTTCCAAAATACAGTCTTACATACTGTAGTTTTAACTGTGACATCATGAAATCTAGAAAAAGGCAATGCAATATTAATTTTATAACGCACAGAAAAAAACACCTGAAACTACTCAGAGTTCATTCTTCCAGAGAGGGAGAAAAAACAAAGTACAGGTGATATCATTTCTGGGAAAATATCCACTAAATTTAAGCCACAGTATCACACAGTAAGAGCCAAGTTTTGAGTGCAGCATGCATTTAAAACAGCAAAACAAAACATACTTTCATAATCTGAAAAATAACATACTGTAATAATTACTGTCCAGTAATATTACTAACCATTATCTCCATCCTCTAAGGTTAATTAAGTCAAGGAATAAAACAAAAGAAACTTGCTGAAGGACATAAAAACAGATCAATAAATACTCTGGCATTTAACAGAGAAAATTCAGAGCAAGAAAAAAATACAGGTTTAAGTGGCTTATGTAAAAGGTGCCTTAACCCCAGTGTATCATGTTTTACATATTCAGGTTTAAAGTACTGTCATCAAGAAATTTAACTAGTAATATGGAAATTTGTCCAGTAACAAAATTTTAGAACTCTCAAAATCTTCCTGTAAAATCCTTTTATACATAGGCTTTTATTATAGATAATTATGTCCACTTTTCAGAACATCTACTTATATTTCACAATTTTAACTATTTGAAAATTCATTTTAAAAGGGTACTCTGTTAACTGATCAGAAAATATTAACTGGACTGAAGCAAAGTTTTCAGGCAAAAGGAAACTACTGTTCCTAAGACCATACTTGCCCAGTTTTATACCTCAATATCTCTCCAGATTTTATCTATAATGAATAGATATTTTTTCCTCTTTTTTGATCACAGTAAGTTGAAAAATCAAACTTTGTTTATTATTACAACAAATGATGAATACAAACACATTTGCTCTAACTTCATCGTTCTCTCCCTCCCCCCCCTTCTTTCTTCTTCCTATACCTTTGATGTAGCTTTAGTGGAGAAATAAAGGCCAGATCTTCTCAAAAGAAAGTACATTTTTTTCCACGATTTTTTTCCCTGCTCCTTTGCATGCAAATAACCATGAATCTCGGGGTACGTACTGGAGCTTAGGAACATCTGAAAGAAAATATCGGATATGCATTTTTCTTTTCATCTGGAACCAGCTTTCTGTTTCATTAACATACTTATACAGGACTAAGGGGAATAAACCCCTAAATCCACTAAGACACCACAGTAATTCAGTTATGACTGCATCTAATCACATTAAGAGTACCTCTGATTTCAGGTGTGTAGAATGTTACACAACTCCAAGATATGCTAAGCAAGTTACATATTTATATGGAAAATATGGTTTGAAATGAGAGCATTAATTATGCAGTATGTTGACTTCAGCAACAAAACCAGTGTAAGAAGGAAGGGATAAAGGAACTGATCGGAGCTCACATTAATTCAGCAAACAAAGCACAAAACCTGAATGACAAAACCATGCATGTGAGGCAGTTATTACCATTTTCAAAAGGAGGGAACAAAGGTCTCTGGGCCTCAACTGGTGCTGAAGTAGGAGCTTTAGGACCTTTAGTTGAACCAAACAGGAGGGGATGGGCTAGTCACCAAGACAGCTCCTGTCTCCACTCAAGATGTTCAATGGCTTCTCTTTAGCCATTTCAACCAGACATTGTCAGAGTGCAACCCAGCTGTTATCTTCCTAAGACCAAGTAAACAGTTTTACTCAGTCTGCAGAAGTAACCACTAGCAACGATGTTAACTTCATTCCAGTTCTGTGTAATTAATTATTTATTTTTTTACTCTTCTTACAATAAAACTACTCAGAACTATGACTCACAGTTAAACACACTCACCAATAATTCTTTAATTTCCTTATATAACCTATGTTATTACTATTCACTTCAAAGAACCTTGCCCCAGACTGGTTTGCAGTATCATAAATACTACCTAGGCTTATATAGAAGTAGGTAACAAAGGATTTTCTGGTGGGTATATGTAGCTTTCATTGCTGCATTTTCCTCCTGTCCACTGCCACTTCCAGAAAATCTGATTTGAGGACACAAAGCAACAGATTACCACTCAAGAGACATATTGGCCACTACTAGATTGCAGCAAAATTATGAAATGAACCTGATTTTGGAAGTACACAACGTTCTTTGGCTACTAAATAATGCAGTCCAACCAAGACACGTGAGGTTTCTTCCACTTTTATTATTTTCCTGCCTTCCAGAAAGATGCATGACTATGCCACTTGCAGACCAACCTGAACTAAAGAAATGCAGCTGCTCTGAATGCAGTATCACAGAATCACAGAATCACAGAATCCTAGGGGTTGGAAGGGACCTCGAAAGATCATCTAGTCCAACCCCCCCTGCTAGAGCAGGGCCACCTAGAGTACATCACATAGGAACATGTCCAGGCGGGTTTTGAATGTCTCCAGTGAAGGAGACTCCACGACCCCCCTGGGCAGCCTGTTCCAGGGCTCTGTCACCCTTACAGTAAAAAAATTTTTTCGAACATTCAACTTGAACCTCCTATGCTCCAATTTACACCCATTCCCCCTTGTCCTATCACTGGTCACTACTGAGAAAAGCCTAACTCCATCTCCCTGACACTCACCCCTTACATATTTGAAAACATTGATGAGGTCACCCCTCAGTCTCCTTTTCTCCAAACTAAAGAGACCCAGCACCCTCAGCCTTTCCTCATAAGGGAGATGTTCCACTCCCTTAATCATCTTAGTAGCTCTGCGCTGGACTCTTTCAAGCACTTCCCTGTCCTTCTTGAACTGAGGGGCCCAGAACTGGACACAATACTCCAGGTGCGGCCTCACCAATGCAGAATAGAGGGGGAGGAGAACCTCTCTTGACCTACTAACCACACCCTTCCTAATGCACCCCAGGATGCCATTGGCCTTCTTGGCCACAAGGGCACATTGCTGGCTCATGGTCATCTTCTTGTCAACCAGGACCCCCAGGTCTCTTTCACCTACACTGCTCTCCAGCAGGTCAGCCCCCAACCTATACTGGAACATCTTGTTGTTCTTCCCCAAATGCAAGACTCTACACTTCCCCTTGTTGAATTTCATCATGTTTCTCCCTGCCCAACTCTCCAGCCTGTCCAAGTCTCTCTGAATGGCAGCACAGCCCTCTGGTGTGTCAGCCACTCCTCCCAGCTTAGTGTCATCAGCAAACTTGCTGAGGGTACATTCTATACCCTCATCCAAGTCGTTGATGAAGATATTGAACAACACCGGTCCCAGCACCGACCCCTGAGGGACTCCACTAGTGACACACCTCCAACCAGATTCTGCCCCATTGACTACAACTCTCTGACTCCTTCCTTTCAACCAGTTCCTGATCCACCTCCCTACCTGATCACCAAACCCATATTTGATCAACTTATCTACAAGGATGCTGTGAGAGACGGTGTCAAATGCTTTACTGAAATCAAGATAAACCACATCTACCGCTCTTCCATCATCTATCCACCTAGTAATTTCCTCATAGAAGGCTATGAGGTTAGTCAAACATGATTTACCCTTGATAAAACCATGCTGACTGCTCTTGATGACTCCCATGTTCTTGATATGCCTGGAGATAGTGACAAGAACAAGTTGTTCCATCACCTTTCCAGGGATGGAGGTGAGGCTGACCGGTCTATAGTTACCCGGCTCCTCCTTCTTGCCCTTCTTGTAGACGGGAGTGACATTTGCTATCCTCCAGTCCTCAGGCACCTCTCCTGTTACCCATGATTTACTGAAGATGATGCTCAGTATACTGAGCAGGCTTCATCTGACAGGGGAGCACCCCAGCCCACAACTAGGAATGCATTATGAATAGCTTCAGTGCTAGTCACCTAAGTACTAACATTAGAGTAAGTACATCTATCTACACATGCTGCTGGCACAAAGCTGTGTGCAAACACTGTTTAAGCTACATCAGTCACATTGAAGCAGACCAGGAGGACCTGGTAGGTGTCCCAGCCTGATAATCTTCCAATTTGCCACATCCTAACAGGTTCACTGATGGTGAACATAAAGGCTGAATTGAAAAAGTATTTAACTCTACGAACCAAGTCAAATGGAAGCTTTAGGAACATCTAAAAGAGTCAACATATGTAAAACCAAAAGACCATCTTTTTAGGCTTCAGTAACTCTGATGAAGATGAAAGCAGTGGTTGGCTCCCAGCTTGCAAAAGTGTCTTCCCCAGGATTTCTGCCATAAGAGCTTCAAACTAGAAGTACTGTCATGAAAAACACTTTCCTTACTCAGCAGACCAGAAGTGGAGGAGCAATACAAAAACTCAGCTTCAACAGTCACTGTTCTACCTATGCTACCAATTAAAGTAGCATTAATGCCAGGAAAAAGGCAATCCTAAATCCATCTTTTTCTTTCTAAGACAGCTGAAGACTGCATGAGAAAATCTAACATGAACAAGCTGTAATCAAAAACATTAACTGTCAGAAGGAAAGAGCAGTAAAAATATATCAGTGAGAACTTAATGCCTGTAATAAACACCTAAAGCTAAAGATAGTAGAAAAGATAAATTACTTATTAGGCTGGTTTTGCTTTGTTTTTTTGACATTGTTTTGGTTTGTTGTTTGGCAGATAACGGGAACAACTACGAATATGGAGCAAGAGATGGCAATGAGGTAAGGGCAAAAAGAAAAAGACACTATCAGTAATTCCACCTTTCACAAAATTACAATTATTTGTCTTGGTAATCCTGTTCTGTCTTTAACTTAAGTTTTGCATATGTAACATTCATTTTTTAATGTTTTAGGGAAGACGTATGCTCCCTTCGCTTCTTTAATATACTGTATATCAGGCACGAGGGTTTTTTTTCATTGCTCTGGAAGATGTCTTGGACATGCGCTTTCTCAACAGTTTGGTTTTCATTAATTTATTCACATTAAACATAAAAAGCTATTAGGAGGAAGATGATGAACTGGTAAACAGAAGATATGAACTTCAAGTCTATCTACAGGAACTGAATATCAACTGCACCTATGAAACAATGAGGATGGAGGAGAAGAGGAACAGGTCCATTCTTAAAGCAAAACCAGAAAAAAGTGCAACGACCAAAGTGATTTCAACCTTCCATTTTGATGACTTCACTGTTAAAAACACAGACTGACATATTGCATAGTGAAAAAAAAAAATCTCCTGAATATACAAATAAAGATTAAAAACCCCAGAATTACAAATTTGGAGAACTGTTATTCACAGATAAAAATAAAATGGAAAAAAAACTAGGATAAAATTTTGACCCTTCAAAGTAATTTAAAATAAAAAATATTTAATTCAGTGAAGATGGGATTTCACCTACTAACTCAGAAGACTCAATTCTGTCAACACTATCTATGTTATGCACTCTGCTCATTGGAAATGCTATCATGAATAAGAATACAAAAGGATCTAGTACATACATGAATTCATCTAAAATATGAGTTGCTCCAATAAACAGATGATGTTTTAAATAAATCACAAGGCCATTTAAAATTACAATTGATAACAGTTTCACATCTAATTAGACCAAATGAATTAATTTGTTGACCAGCTATGAAAGCTACTAATTCTCAAAAAACAAACAACCCAGCCCAAATTCCAGAAAGAGCAGAAAATTGTGTTAATATGGGGAGAGGCCTCATATTAAAATCTTCATACTAAGGTAGTTTTTGACATGTTTTAAAGCATCGATTTGCATAAACGAAGCAAGTTCCAAATGATCCATACTAGATCATGCCTACCACTAGACATGTACATACAGTGTTGCGTCTCAGAGCAGCTACAGTATGATCAATATAGTAACCCCCCTCTTTTCTTTTTTTATGCTGAAGATTTTCACGGCAGAGATTAAACGTCTCTCTTTAGTATACATAGACATTCAATATATATATATTCATAACCAGTAATTTTACCTAGCATAGGCTAAATAGATAGGAGACAGGTAAACTTAGTTTGGTTTTGAGCATATTTAGATGCTCTGACTTGAAGTCAGCAACCAAAATGTCATTCCCTTCAAATTTGAAGTCAAGTAAAGCATACTTGAAAAGCTTTTGTTGAAAAACAATCCACAAAAAACTATAGAGGTATCAGAACTTATTTTGTAATCAATTGTAAGCATTGAGGAGTTAAAACTAATGTCTCTCTTGATACTTGACCAAGCACATCACAAATAATAATGGAAGCCCATTAGCTTCTCTTAATGGAAGTTTCCAAGGAAATAGTGACTCACTGTAAACAATTTACCCAACAGTTTCTGCTGAAACATGCATAATGGCTGCAGAATCCACAAAGGTATTCCCTTCTTTGTGCCCAGTCAGTTTTATTTGAAATAGCAACAGAGTCTGCAACAAATTTTCAGCCTATCAAAACAGGATGTAACTGTTATGTTTTGAATGATTCTTAGTCTTACCCATAAGCTCTTCACATGTTCTACATATCACAATCCAGGCTAAAGGAAGTTCTGTGCAAGAGTATATGGCAAACAGTTCCATTATAGAAGTCTTCATTATTTTTTTTTCAAATTTGTGAGCGAAAAATATTAAGTCCCATTAACACAGAGGCAAGATTTTCTAAATTAAATGTTTATGTTTGACTGCAGAATCTATTGGCTATTTAGGCTGAAAAAGTGAACCAATTTTTATTAGATATGCAGCATCGTTTGAAATTATACATTTTTTATTTAGGTTTGTAAAAATTATTTACAGAATCTAGCACATATCAATTAAATTTAATTTGAAACATTTTTACTCCTGACTAATATCCACTGCTGTAAGGATATAACTATTTAATACATAAGAATGATGTTGAGCATTAGTTCTTCAATGTTTTTCAATTGCTGGTGGATGTGAAGGTAGAACTAATTATATAGATTCTAAAAAAAATTGTGATTTCTGTATTTCTTTTAATTCTACCATAATATTATGTTGCCTTTCCAATCATTCTTTATCCCCAAAACTCACATTTAGGGTTGCTGTTTTAAGACCCATGATAGTTCTTCTATTAATTATTTTTTCCAGTGACAAGAAAACAAGAATGATGTGTACGTTTCCACCTTTATTACTCATTTTTCCCCTCTTTGAGAAGTTAGATGATGATCCCTGATATGGTCATTCTGTGAAATTATTCCCACTGTAAATTAATATCTTGTGCCTGCTTAAAAGATGACTAACACTGAGTGACCTACCATTTTTTTTTTTTTTCCAAAGGCTACAGTAGCCTTCAAGCTAACAAATCATACTACTCAGTCTAAATTTTCTGCTCATTAAGCTTAACTCTTTTTTTATTTTTTAACTCTTTTATATCCTTTTGTGTCACACTAGGAGTTCCTCAGTATTCTACCAAGACCTGCTGTCATGTATGTGTGGAGTACTGCAGCACCCCACATTTTTAAGGAAACAAGGTCTTTCACCTGAAACACCCAATAAAGGTATTAGACTTTTTTACTGCATTTTGTCTGTTTTGGCACTCCTTGATTCTGAAAGGATGTGTAAAGTTTTAAGTGTGGTTATATAATAACTGACTGAAAGGGGCAACATCACTTCATACCTCATAAGGAAAAATCATTAATAACAACATTTTGAGGTATTCAAAACCCGGAACAGATCCAACAGTGACAAAGAACTATGATCATGCAACATGGCCAATAGGAAATTCAGAACTACACTGGCTCATCTTAATTCAAACTGAATTCAAACATTACATACCTGTAATATCTCAGAGTGGCTTACAGCTGCATTGGTCTCACTTGGAAAAGATATCATATGATCTGGAAAAAAGCTCTGTAACAATAATATTTTGTATCAAAGTTCCATAAGAATAAATATAAACCTCCCTATCTCTTCTGGAAATTAAAATTTTCAACGCAGTGCAAGACACTGAAAATTCTCTGATGCAATAATTTATGCTTACCTTAATATCATTACTAAATTTGTGACATCCTATATATTATTGCTGGAAACCACAGAATTCTGAGAAAAGATCAGAAGTCTCTGGAAGCAAGAGGGTTTCATACACCAGTGCAAGTAATATTGCAGTACTTGGCCCTTAGTGTTGTTTTTTAGTAGTAATTTCTATCATTGTTGACAGATAAGACTTACCCGGGGATTCAATATGCTATGAAGTCACGCATTTTTAATAAAAGTGAACTATTAGTAGAGTTAATTCATATCAACTCATCTCTGATAAAGCATTCTTGTAACACAGTACCTAGTACCCACTGGGACCACAGTACCTAGAAGAATGACTCAACAGGAACAATAAGGACTCTAGCCAGAGCTGCTGATGCTAGTCATAGACATGTTACTCCCCCAGTCCACAGCTGGTTCTACTCACTGGTTAACCAACACAGAAACAGACTTATTTTCTGAAAGCTCTTCTACAAACTATAGATTATCTCAAGGTTAGATTTCTTCTCTAGTACAGTGGTATCTCCATATCAAGTGAGTACATTATTTGCCCAGAGGAACACAGGTGGAGGAAAAAAAAAAAGCTCCTCAGATCTCTTTTATCTTTTACTATCTTAATATTTACATTTTCAGCTTTTTCACAAGCAGATAATTTGAGTTTCCTTCCACTCTTCACCTTTCAAGTCCTCATACATTTCTGCTATTTCTCCCTTTCAATCTGAAACAAGCTGGCTTTATAATAGCATTAGGAGTGATGCAAATACACTATGCATTTGAGCAAGCAGATGATGAGTTCCTCCTGCTGAGCCAGGACTGCTTCCATGGCCTCTGCCATCAGCCAAGGTCTGAATCTGAAGAACCAATCTTTGATAACATCCTTGAGTTATGAGTTGTCCCTGTTCTCTTTCCATACCTTACATACACTGCCTTTGTCTTCGCTTTCACTTACTCCTAATAGGTTATGGCTGCTTATGGCCTTTTGTGACAGTTGGCATTCAGCTGCAGCTCTGAGAAGCTGTCATTGGGCAGTGCTGGGCCACAATTTTGATTTTCACCTTAACAATAAAATCATCTTTGCTACAGATGTCCCTCCTCACACTGCTTTATTTTACATTTTGTTGTCACTTGATGGAGACTTCACTCAATTTTTAACTATGTGTCACAGGTCCTTGTGCAAACTTCAATAAAGTTAAACCTGTGTCTGCCCCCCTCACCCAGAAAAAACCCCAACAGTATGAACATGCACGTTTTATAATCATAACAAAGGTACAGGACAATTACATTCACTGGGATATATTCCTACATCCCATATATTTCCTCCCAATTACTTGTTTTGACTCATTTCACACTAACAGCTTTACACTCTGCCTATGTGTGTAACAGAAAAGACAATTTGTAGTAACAGCAATTGCATCACTTCACAGATACAATGTTAGGACTTACCAGTGGATTTTTAAAAAACTCATACTTGGCATAATTCTTTCTAAAATATAGTTTGTTTTCCTCTTCCATTACCCAGTTTGACTGGACTTCCATCACTAATTCATGGTCCTCTATAGCTCTTCCTGTAAAAAAACCCAAACAAATCAAACAAGCCCAACACAGAATGTGCACCAAAGAGCCAAGCAGTAGAATGTGAAAACAAAAAGTTCAGATAATAAAAATATTACTAAATTAAACTAATTGAAAACATGAAACGAGCAATATGAACGCAGTCTGTTAATGAGGTCCATGTTACACCAGGTTACTGTTCCACCTCACCAGGGCCCAACTTCTGAGGTAGGTCACACATGGAAATTTTTGTTTGTGCTTTGTTGTTTTTGTTGTTTTCTTTTACAGGGGAAGCCAAGGGCTTTATTCAATTTCATGGCCAAATCCATGTTCTTCCTGCGGAAGTCAAGCAGTTCCTGCTGCATGATGCATGGGGCTGCAGGCAGCAGACCACTTTCACTCAGCCTGTCTGGCTTGTCAGGAATACCTTTCTAATGCTCCTATCCCCAACGCATCATTTGTAAAATTAAAGTTATCTGCAATATACAAAAACATCAATTTGTCCTCTTCTCCCAAGGCCCCTATGGTGTCCTGAAGCATTTCTAAAACTGCAAATTAACTTAAGGCATTGCAGTGGTTTAACGTTTTTGCACAAACCAGATGTACTAAGAAATTTAGAACTAGCATATGCAAAAGCAATAAAAAGGAAAACAAACAAAAAGAATCACGTACAGAGTGAATGCTTATGTGTAGTTTGACTTTCTAGCAGAACAACAGAAGAAAATTCAAAGAATTCAATTACTTTTACCACAGCATTGGTGTTCAGAACTGATATTCTCACTTCTTTAGACTGCTTTGGCTGCTCAGATTCTTGAGTGAATTTTTCAATTTTACAGCCATAAGAAATATTGGAAATATATAGAAAATACAGGAAAGATATAGAATATAGAACTTGCCTGTAGATGTGTTGTGCATGTCTACATGTTGCCTACTGAGTAATGAAGTGGGACTACTTGTAGTGCAGGAAGTTAAAGCATAAATCCTGAAAGACTATGGATAATTTCTGTACAATACATTTATACTGCCTTTTTAAAATATATATATTTCATCAGCTTATGAAATCATGTTACAAAAAAAGGATGAACATGATTTCAAATGAGTACACAGACTTTGTGGCCACAAGTACACTGTGGTGGACTCAAAACTAATGAGAAGAGAAGGGAGCTGAACAAGGTTGTAGACTTCATTTAAATGATCAGTGGCACCTCCATATTTAAATTACACTCCAAAAATGAGTTGCAGGTTTGAAATAGATTTGAGATTTAAACTTATGTCTTGCTGCCAATTAAGGGACTTTTAACAAAAATCAATTTCTGCTCATGTTTTCAAAGGGAAAAGGGAATTAAAAATGTTATAAAAATCATGTAACTCAATTTTCTGATCACATTTTCTCTACTTCATTGCATTATCATAGGGGATCATATGATATAATTGAATTTAAGTGAATTTCTCACAGAAGTGCCTGTTGTTAGAATTTTAATTTTTTTTTAAATTGGAACAGAGAAAATAATATTGGTTAAAAAAAAAGTTAGGTGTAGCATTAAATTAATATAAATGGTAAATTTTTGCAAGTGGTCGTGGCTATACAAAGAGCCTAACTTTCATATAGTGCAGTGTGCACAACCTTCTAAGAGGTAAAAAGCAAACCTCAAATTTGAAATCTTCAAAGCCTCCTTGGAACTGCAGTAGCTTTTTATTGATCATCTCTTGCCATCTCTTTCACCAGTAACTGCTTCATGCTTCCATACTATCTTATCTTGAGGTTAACAGCCTTATTGTGGCCTGGAAATCTGTAAGCTTCCAGGTATCAAATACAGAGACAATACACTCAATACAGCTAAATTTCAGCTCAGATGGAAAATATCAGGCTCCTGACTAGCAGAAGACAAAGCACTCTCATGATCTACAGATTAAGTAGAGAAAAGTTAAACTTACATTGAAATGCATTCATTCTTCACTGAATTAACTCATTCTTGAGCCCATAAAGACAGAGACTAAGAATACTACATGAAACTCACATTTCATAATCAGATCAAATGAAGCAAATAAAACAAAGCAATTCAGAAAAAAGATACCCAAAAAGTACTGAAAGTGAGCATTTAAAAAATCTTGTACAGGCTGCTCTACTCCAAAACACATTCTTCAGCTGTGACATGATGCTAAACATCAGCTCTTACTCAAAACCAGCTTTTTTTTTTTTTTTTTTCCCAGTTTTATAGAGAGAAAGTACTCCTCTCAGATGACATTTAAAACTCTTAAATGCTTGGCATTGTGACATTTAAGAAAATACCACTTCCTCAAGACTTACTTCTTGGTACAAAAAAGAAAGACATTCTGCATCACCCCAGTGGAGAGGTAAGGATGCTGTTATTTATTTTTAAGGTGTCACATAAGAGCATAGTTTACAGTTGATTCAACTTACTTTGTGAAGAAACTAAAAGACCAAGTTAGTGCCTTCCAAAACACAGCCCTGTAATGAAATCCCTAAATGCTGTAATGAGAAAGCTGCACTTTGGTTTAGTTAGTTGTAACTAAACAGCTAGACAGGAGAGTTTCTACCTTGTTCTCAACCATCTCTCTTTTACTACTATCTCTAACATGAGGAACTCCTGCTATAGTCCAAATCAGAGTCTCTATGGAAGATAACTAAAGCACGTGAGAAGAAGATATAACATTGAAGTGCATGACAGAACACATTTCAAATAGCCTCCTCTCTAGCCACCCAGTGAGGGGAAAAAAAATTAAACTGAACAAAACCCAGAAGAGACATTGACCAGTATTACTGCACAGATAGTGCTTTGTGAGACTTCCCACAGGCTACCTAAAAGAATGCAGGTAGCAAAATCAAAATGAGACTGAAACAGACTGATTATGTGCATGGCCAACGCACTATTGCCTATCCAAAGGGGAACCACAAAACACAAGCTGATGGAGCTGCAGAAGCAAGTGGAAAACTGTTTATAGTCACATAAAAAATTCTCATTAGAAAAGGAAAATTTCAGAATTAAGACAGTATTTTACTTAAAAAGGAGAACAGTTATGGAAAACTGTTCTGTTTTCACAGCCTGCCCTTTACAGGTTAATTCAATGGAAGTATGGGACTCCAACACCAAAGTAACAGGTGGTAGGGATGACATGAAATCACACAAATCTAGTCATAGCTCAGCTGCCTTCAATAACCTTAGACAAGGTGAACAACATCCAAGATTTTTTTCTGAATTCAATAGATTGGGACAGAAAGATCACAGACCAGAAACACACAGTTCTGAAATACATTGCGATTTATAGTGCTGTTATAATTGTCATACTTCAGATATTTGAAATAGAGCCCAGGCTGCTGCAGAACTCTGATAGGAGGGCTGAGCATCCCGGGTGATGAGGCAGGGGCAATAGGCTGTGCACAGCATGGGTGCCCCACAGCAGGCAGATGGGATGTACTGGCTGGTGCCCCAGGTAAACAGCACAGGTGGAGGAACTACCTAAAGGGCTCTGCACTAAAGGGCATGTAAGTTTGTGAAAATAGGAATATACAGACCATAGGTTTATATTTTCTTTTAGGTGGGATTTTTTTTTTTTCCTTTGTTTTTAACCTTCACATGCAGATAACTCCACATAGCAATGAAGACACACTCCAGTGATATAATTAATGTCTGTCCTGATTAAAAGCAGAACGCTGTGCTCAGCTCCCTACGATTCATGCAATTATATGTAATTCAGGAGTATTCAGACAGCTGTTGGATATTAAAGAAAATGTTCCTTAATTGATGAATGAATTATTAATTCCCATCATACAGGAATTTACACAGACACACACTCACAGTATTTCTCCATTCTATATCCATTCATTTAACTTCAATGCAGAAAATGATTGTCCAAGTTTCCACAGATAAAACACAACATAATAAATAATAATAAATAGCAAACAGACCAAAACTAAATCATCATTTGAAAAATGTGTTCATACTACTCATCCTGTGCTTAAGAATATATTTAATGCAAGTCAATGTCATTAAGTTAAACCTTTCAAACAAAAGCAGATCTAACAGTATTTAAAAAATAAATTCATTATTATTCAGTATAATATAAAAATAAAACCAGAAAATATGTTTAGTTATTCCTTTACATGGCTAGAAATGTTGAATTGCCATCCTCATCAACTAGGAAACAATTTTATTTTTAAAATTCACCTTTTTTCTAAAATGACATCCAAAGCAGCTGGAGCAGTCAGAACACTGTATGGTGAGCGCAGGTCAGCTGCACACCAGCAGTTTAGAGATTTTTCAGAGTCTTAGGAAAAGCAACTTCACTAATGATTTGATATTGAAATCTTCCAAGAAATCCTTCAGAGTGAAGTAAATACACTATTGGACAAAGTGTATCGTGCAAATAAATAAAATTGGAGAAAAAATGCCACTATTGTTCTGGCATGGTTTGACAGAAGTGTCTTCTTCAATAGCTGCTACACTATTTAAACATCAGCCACGGTATAAAATACAGAAAACATTTCTATTATTTATATAGTACTGTTGTCTAAAGCCATTTTTATATCTCCCCTTCTGTAGCAGTCAGTCATTTACAGCCTCGACCCAGATTTAACTCTGACCTTACTCTGAGCTGGAAGCATCTTACAACTGATACATTCAGCGCAAAAGGTTATAAATATCTTTGAAATGTTCCAAAGCAAGAAAAAGAAAAAATTGAAACCCGTTTGTGGCTGCCTTCATAGGATAAAGGAGCAGAAAAGGGCAGAAAACAGTTTTATCTTTTGCAGTTCATCTTTAAATCACGTCTGTTAAACATAATACATTTGGAGATGCACAGTCAAGTTTATTTTACACAAATGCATTAGACCAGATTCCCTAGACACATACACAAGAAAGGGAATTTAACAATGGCTTTTAGCCATATATAAATATCCACGGTGTGTTCCAGGAGGATTTGTTGGTTTGGTTTGTTTTTTTTTTTTAAATCAACAGTACTGGAGTTACCAGGGCAGTCTCTTCTGAAAATTAAGGACTCTAAAGGAGTTTTTCTATGTTGTTTAGAATGCAATAAGGCCCCCAAAACACCCTCTTTCTCATGCTACACTCTGCACTAGCAGCTGGAGCAGCCCTTGAGTTTGCATCCTACTACCTTTTGTAACTCTAGTACAGTGCCAAGGTTCAAATATAATATGAAAACTCTGAGTGATATGAAATTAAAACCAGATTTTTTTTATGCTGTGTTTTTGTAGATTTTGTTCTGATATAATTCCCTATCAAAACCAAACAAAATACAGTACTGAAACACAGTGCTGCAAAGGGAAGATTGTCTAACTCTACTATGAGTTCAATACTACATCATAGCCATGAGCTTCTAAACTCATCTTTTGCTGAGTGAAGTCTTTCCTGTGTTCTGCAGTTTTTACATCTTTGTAAACATCCCCTTTCTCTATTTAATTTGTCATAATGTGGTTTTATACTGCAAAATTATGCCTATACGCTACAGAAAAGGCACAGACACCAGAAATTAAAATTAGTTGTAATCTCTTGTTTCAGATTACATTTTTTAAGGTGTGTAAAAGAAAAAAAAAAAAAAAAGTTTTTTTTCTACACTAGAGAAACACTGATGATGTGAAAGGAATTCAGAGGTTTGAATTTCCAGCAACATAAAACAGTACATATAAAGTCGCTTGAGCACCGTTCATTCTTCCATAACTGAAGTTTAGAAGATGGGTTTTGTTTTGCCTTTGAAGCAGTCCACAGTAAACCTAGCCAAGCTGACCCTATTGAAGGAAAATACGGACAGCCTACTCTGATGTTGTTTCTGAAGACTGAGTAATATTGTCCAGATAGAAGAGCACTGCGTAAGCGCTGTCTGTCCTTAGTGTCACAGATATCACTCAGGTCTATTAGGAACACAACAATTTTATTTGCAATGAAAACAATGTCTCTTGATAGAGAAAAGCAGGAAATACCAGTAAAATAAGAACTGCCAAAGAAAAGCAAGGAAGAGTGAAGAAGAATTAGCAGTGAGAATCTTAATGTGAAGTGCCTTCCAAATCACTCTTACAGATGCACATCAAGCAGTGTGAGGCAAATGTACCATGACAATAAAAGACTTCATAGCTACACTTTCAAAAAAAGAGAAGCAACAAATCCCCAAAAGAAAACACAAGCCCTCCCATCATTTTGCTTTCAAACCTTTCTAGTATAATTGTACTTCTATGTGAAAATGAAAGACAAATACCTCATTTACTGCCATACCATTGTATAGTCTTACCTAAACCTGTGTGGGTAAGTTGTTCAAACAGAGTCCAGCTGTGGTCATCAATATAGTGGTTCTTCAATATCAACAGCTGACATACATCCCTGGCTGTTACATCACTTGGCACTTCCAAAGCTCTGCTAGTATCATCTTCACTATACACTTTAATTACCTGCAATAAATAAAAAAGCTAAAATATCCATAATTCAGGCCAAATATGTTTCTCTCAGCTTCAAGACTGAGACAAGAACATAGGATGTAGTGCTAAAGGCAAGACGTTTCTCTCTATTAAATGGTGTCATTGAGGACCAAAGAGCTGAGCAAAGCTGAGCAAAGCATATCCCATTTCTAAATTCTGCTACTGGACATCCCTCGCCACAGAACACTTATTCACTTTAAAAAAAAAAAATAATGGAGAGGAAAATAAATCTGGTGAAATTGTACATTCTTACATGAGTTACCTGCTGGTGTTTCTTTTGCTTAAGAACACAATGAAATTCAAGAACTCTGTGACTGCAGAACTGTAGAAAGCTTTTTATAAAGTTAATGGTTGAGAGAACAGCAATCAGATTTGAGATGCTCACAATTCTATAAACAAAATCAGGAGATGCTACAGAGGTGCTTCAGATTTGGATAAGGAAGAACAGGAACTGTGAGTTAAAAAAGTCATATATACAAGATCAAAAATGCTGTATGTGGGAAGGATTACCATCATATACTTCTACTTTAAATTTTTTTTTTTTCATACTGTCACACATTTTTGAGTCCTGAAGAATAGATATCCATTAAGTTCTTGAAGAGATGAAGCTAAACTTGCTCATACTTATTTTCAAATGAAGAGGCTGAGAAAGTGTTAGTGCATATCAACTGTTTGAAAGAAGGTATAAACACTTAGATTTTTTTATTTATTTTCTTTCTCTGAAAAGAGAATGAATCAAACTAATCAGATGAATCAGTGAATTGATGCACAGTGGCTAATCCCATTAAAGTCAACACAGAAGGCAGTTTTTGTTTTGTTTTGTTTTTTTGTAAGAGTAGAAAATTTCATATTCCTCACAGAAGTCAAGAAACTAAATACTCTGTTAGATTTCCTCCCTTTCTTATTTTTTAAAAGTAGACAAAACACAGAAATTGAAAAATATATAGGCTCCTGACATAAGGATCAATTCTTATCTGTACCACTGTACAGTGGAACAGTAACATAGTTCCTAAAATAAAACAGATGTTTGAGATTTTTTTATAAACACAGGTAGGTAAACATAAGCAGTAGGTATAGAAGATTTGATGCCATATTAAACATGCTACGAAAGTCTTCCAGGTACTCCAAAACACACTAAATGATCAAGTCTTTTTTATTCTTTGTATTTTCAAATGAGCATTGTCACCTAAAAGTCACCCAATGTCATAAGATTGTGAATACATTAATTCATCTTTAAGAATGGGATTTTCCCCCACATTTACATTTGCCACTAATGTGAAGTAACACTGAGCAACATTGATTCCTCTTTACCAAAACAGCAAGATCCTGAATGTCCCTTCCCAGTGCAGTGCCTGCTGTGCACTGTGCCAGGGGAAACACTAAGCAGCTCATGTGAGCCGGTGTCTGGCCACAACAAGGAACTCAGAACAAGTTAAGCTACCCTGCTTACACCAAAGCACATCTGCAAGACAAGGGGCATCCAAAATGGTTTATCTCAAAAACCTCTTCCCAGTTTATTTAACCTATCCATATTCATCTTAAATCACAAAACATGAAAACTTTACGTGCAAAACCTAAATACCATTTTAAACACTTTATTAAACAATAAGACACAAGTTCTTAAAGACAAATAAGCATGTCATTGTCAATCTGTCCTTAATTACTACCTTACTAAACACATGCGTATTTCAAGCATCTAACAGTCAGCAATGTGCTGTTGCTCTATTTGTTGTGGCAGCTCTTTCTCCAGTTTATGCTGAAGTTGTAGGAGCTGGAGTTGTAGTGAGGAGCTGCAACCTGCCACCTGCTTCCCTCCCACTAATGGCCAAAAAAAAAAAAATTAACATCACCTCACCCA
>VWZY01004794.1:11500-26047 GCA_013399075.1 Chloroceryle aenea
GTATTTAATCAAATCCTTGTTTTGTGGCTGGTGGGATAGAACATGTTAAACCACAAGCCTTGTACCACAAGAAGCTTGGTTTCAAATCTGTTCTGAACACAGAGATTTAACTTTCCAGTAGAAGTTGGCTCACATTTTTTTAATAAATCCACCCACAGGATTCAGTAGTATCTTTAGCAGAGCACTGGAATAATTCATCATTTATGACTGACCATTACTTGCTCTGCCATCTGTTCAAGTTTAGACAATCTCTATGTAAATAAAACAATGGTGTCCACTCTCCTATGTTCAAACATGAATTTACCAATCAAAATTATAAAGGACAAATGCATGTGTATGTATGTACGCATAGTTAAAAAAAACAAAGGTAAGTATTGTTGATATGGAAGTCTATATAGAGGCTTGAATCATAATTGACTTAAATGCTGTGGAATCACTTGTACTTACTCATGATGTAGGAATAATGCCACAAATCAAAATAATAGCATCCTTCATCCATTTTGCATTTGCTTTCCCCACAGGAAACTGTACATAGTGAAATGCAAGCACAGCAGTGCCTTAAGAAATGAAATCTTCCACCAAGCAATAGCTTTACCACTACAGAGCAAAATCTAGGTCCAGAGAAACAAACCTCCCAAGTTTGACCACGACGTCTATGTCTGTACAAGCAAATTGAACAGGATTAAGAACAATGATGGGCATGAAATGCACTACACAGCTCATAAAACTGCTAAAGCAATCCCCTGCACAATTTTACCCTACATAAACTCCTGCACTATTTCCAGTCAGCATGGACCATGAACCATGTCTTCACTGTAGCTTTGCTTCTTTCTTTGCATTCATTCATACTAGAGTTGGTGGGAATATGTATAAATAAAGATCCACAGAGCAGTCAATGTAATGGAACCCTTTACAAAAAGTAACATCATTTAAAGATAATAGAATTAGATCAGATTGTCAAGACTTTTTAGCTTTATTCAATGGGTCAACAATAGCCTAAAATCCAAAACCAAAATCAGTCCTCACTTGGACCAATTAATAAATTGTTGCTCTGTAGCAAAGTATCTGCTGCCCAGGCCATGGAAACTCCACTTACAATGAACAAAGTTAAAATTTTTATGATTATATGCCATCAAATCTCTGAATTCTCTAAGGAAAGGTTTGATTCAAGTAAATGGACTTGGGTTTACAAACATAAAAAATCTTAACGGAAAGAAAGCAAATGCACATGGTAGCTTATTTATAAAAAGCCCATTTCAAACCAATTTACAGAAATTGTTCAAGCAGATGAATCTAGAAAATCAATAGCATTCCTTAAAGTAACTAAGACCCCAGTAAGCTTTCCTTATAGTAATAACACAGGAAAAGAAGAAGCTGGGAAGTAAAGAACAGCAATTTGTCCTGAACTGTATATAAAGACATAGGCAGAACTACAGGTAAGGAGTATTATAAACTTACACTGCCATTTTTACTTAGATGAAAGGAAATTATGAGAGGAAATTGTGTATATAAAACTCCTTAGCTTTTAATAGCATCCTTCTTGGATTACTCTTTCAGCCACACATTCTTGTTACCATGTATAAATTAATATGTTTTCCATATTGCAAGACTAATTTCAATACTTCTTTTATTATTTGTGGCTGCACATTTTTGCATTTTAACTGAAATATCTTAACTGAAATATCTGCAGTATTGTATTTTAATGCTAATATTTGATTCTTTTTTAAAGGCTAGCTGTGTGAGCAAAAGAGTGAATGACAGGGAAGAGAACCAAAATGGAGCAGAAATTCATGTCACATTGGAATAGCTACACAGAATATGAAGCCATTGAACAACATAACAAACAGCAAAATGGTCATATGCCCAGCAAGTCCCCTCTGCTTACATAACTTTTTGGTAGTGGAAGAGACTACTGGAGACTTAAAAAAAAAAAAAAAGATGGTCTGTGAGAGAGACAGAAGTGTCACAGCTCAGGTTTAGCAAGTTGTTTAGCAACCACTCAGGCCTTTGTAAATAGGGCATAAAATGGACCAGATACTACTGGCACTGTCAAGAGATGCAGCTGAAAAAAAAGATAAAGAGGTCCAAAGTATATGGTATCTGAAGAAATCTGAAGAAAGCTTGATACTAAAAGTTCAAGGAGTAAATGAGATTTTGGTGCTTCAATCACAAACAAAATTAAATCAAGATGCTTTCTAAGCAGAAAAAACCTATATTGCAAGTAGGAGCAGCTCAGCATTCACTAAACAGATTTGAGCTTTTTGATATTTATGTGTTACTGATTAGCATGGCAAGCATGAAATCTAAGTCTGCAGAAGATAATGAAGAGTCAAATAGTGGAATGATACAACTTCACACAGATGGAATATTGCATGAAGAACAACATGAAAGCTATGCAGTAACATGTACAGAGAAGGCAATACTGGACCCTTGAAATTCCCTATGGGCAAGAATTTAAAAGCGTCTAGGAAAACATGCCATTGCCAAAAAGACAAGACAACAGATCTACCCAATTCTACTATATTAGGGAAGTTAAAAACTATTTGTAACACAATGCATTTGTCAAATGTGTATTGTAAACAGTGGTACCTAAATCCTTAGTTTGAAGTCAATAGAACCATTTTAATTTATATTCCTACATAAAGATGCAAATATATTGGTATTCAAATATATACTTACATATTTATATTAATATATATATTTAAAATAGTTAGGACTCTGACTCTCATCCTCAAACTCCTTTGTGCTGAATTAAGCTTGGAAGATTGTGGGCGGAAATACTTCTAAATTCCAAGGTATTCATCTATGAGAGATAGAGGGAGAAAGTTTTTTTCCTTAAACCGTCAGCAAAATTGTTTGTTCAACTGTGCACATGGGAAGAATAATCTGGTCAGAGTTGAAAAATAGCAAGGGAAGTNGGGAAGTATCAGACAGCTATTCCCCTTCTAGACTATTTTACTTGTAGAGACTCCATTGGAATATGTAAATAAAATATGAGACAGTCTCCAAGGAATTGTACGATAACTGAGCCATTTTTCATTTTGCCAGAGTTTTGTAAGAAATTCACTACTGCTGTAGTGCCTGCTACATACAAGTACAGAGCGACATTGCCCCAAGCGTGCTATTAAACTGCTACAGGAAAGTAGATTGAAGAAAACAGTGTTTTTTCTTTTTCACTTTTTTCTACAAAACAATGGAAAGCTTTCTCTCTAACAGGTACAAATTAGAATTGCTTTGCTGATGATAAACTCTGGATTTTGTTGAGCAAACCTTAAATCAGGAGGTTTTTTTCCAGTCATGATGTCCAGAGACTTGCGCTGTTCTTGCTTCTGCAGTTGCTGTTCCCACTGCTAGTGTTATTCCCACTTTATTCAGCTTTTTGCAAAATACGTTTTCTCAAACTGGCTGAACTCCAATAGCTGATGACTTGTACGGGGGCTTACAAGCTACGTTCAGTGTTGTTACTAAAAAGGTCTTACACCTAATTCAGAGTCTTTAGTTTCTGTGTGTTTAATTACACTTCTATCCCTCAAAGGTGAATGGATTACACTTCTTTCCCTTGCATGTGAATGGAAAATGTTTGCCACATTTAAGAAAATAATCCCAAGGGAGCTATTATGTGGGCTAATAAAAATGACAGTTTAAAATCTACATTTGGTTTTTTTTGGGTTTTGTTATTGTTTTTTTCCCACATGCTGTTTCTCTTTTTTACCTGTTTTGACACTTGACTTTTTCAAGGCATTGAGAGCTAAAGTAAGTTTATGTAATATTCCTTAAGTTTTCTTTAGTAACTAAAGAATTTGCACTGTGCTGAAAGCTGGGGCATAGCAAAGTTGTGGCCCTCAGCTACTGTTGGCTTCATTCAATCAATACAGCTCTATTTAAGCAGCCTCCCAATATTTCAGGCGAACAATCCCTTTTGGAGGGGGTCCAGAATGTATGAACTATGTAAAATTATTTACTGTCACCTGCACCCCATAATAATTCATAAAAAATAAGTTGGTCAGGCATGCAAACACAATTTAATGAATACAGCACATACTTTTTCCAATGGCTGTATTTTATGTGAAGATTTTCTGCTCTTCCTCCTGTCGAAAAGGCAACGTGTGCATTTGAAAGCAGATCTGGTACATTGCAATAACGTTGTATTGCTGTCAATTAATGTTTGGATTAATAATCTCTTGGGTGCCACACTGAACTCTTCAATGGGTGAATACACTGTGTCATAATCTACCATGGATGCATACTGAGAGCTTGCAGTGCAGCAACTTGGAAATGGAGTAGCAGTTAAGCGAAGCTGGTATAAATCGTATAAAACCTGCCTCTCCTGATACTGATTTTAGTGAGTCTGAGGTTTCAGTGATGATTCAGTTCTTGTGAGTTTGGAATTCACTGTTTCTTCCAACTTTAAGGTCCCTAAAATACAGAATATCTCTTCCATTTGGAATTAAATCTCTAGCCTGGGCACTCCAGTCAAAGGCATATTGGCAGTCATTTAGTGTAGCAACAATGTATTTTTCCTCTCTCCCAGAGTTGTACTTGTGTACAATACTTAACAGCATTCAAAATATTAGTACCACTTTGACTTCTCCAATCCAAAATCCACAATAACAAAAAATAAATTTAACAAAAGCTAAAACTTTCAAAAGATACATGCTAATATCCATCCATATAATTCAAATGAGCTCATAAGTAGTTAAAAAAATAGTACACTCATTGAAATAATAACCAGTGCCACAAATGTCTGCATACTTTATGAGCTGCAGATGTGCATTATATTTTAAACATACCCACATTCAGGTATGACATGGTTTGTCATATACTAGCTGTGTTTTCATGAGTAAAACAGGTCTACAGAAAAACACAGAAGTCCTCTTTAAAAGCAATTATAAAGTTCATCTTGAGACATCCATATGCATGTTATATGATACTGTACATGCAAAGTACTACTTTAATTTCAGTATGTCTGTTTTGAGGCACTTGTGTAACCTATTCAGATAAACAGAGCATGGAAAGCTGTTTTTACTGTTCATCTAAGTGTTTTTTAAAAAAAACTACTGCAGAAAAACTTTACTCCAATAATATGTGTAAAAGCATGGCATAACCTTTAGATGTTGTTGAGATTAGCAAAAGTCGAGAAACTGCTTCAGACGCAGTTTAATTCTTAGACAACTGTTTAAACTTTGAACAGAGTTCTCAAAATAGTGCCCAAATGCACAGTACTTGTTGAACAAATTCTGATTTATTGAAAGTAAACATTTACATTGGCTACAATGTTATAACTGTTACAAAGCTGGATAAAAGAGGCTTAAATAGCAATAGAAAGCAAGTGCAGTAAAAAGTGAATAGAGAAAATACTTGGCCTTAGTGATCTTCTGTCAGTATTTACATTATGTACATTTTGTTAAATATTTGTAGTAACTCTAAGGCACCATAGGCTAAATAGCAGGCTGCAGCACTATTTTTGTGCACAAAATTTAATAAATGTATTCAGAGAAAAAAAAGGCTATAGAGTTAAAAGAAACATAGGCATATTTTATGTTTTCATAAAGGAGTGGCTGCTTCTTAAAATTCAAAGATATAATACATACCGAGTAAATAATAAAATTATTTTAAGAACATTAAATTATATTGAGTGTCTAAGGACTATTTCGACTGACTTGCTGGTAAATGTTTAATGTTATCTATTCTTCAACAGGTTTTTCACACATTAAACATGCTCATCTAGAAACTACTTAAATTCTCTTTTTTTCCCTTACAAAACTCCTATACCTAATATGTATACAAAATCTCAATGCAATGTGTAATGGGTAGTAATTTACATAGTAGCTGTTCCAAGGTGGACTGAAACTTAGCCAGAGCACACAAAATACTACAAAACAGCAGCTCAAGGTGTGTATTACCACTCTTGTTGGTGGCTGTTTCTCTAGCTGGTGAGCAGGGATATGAAACAGCAAACCCGGGAGAGACAGAGAAGACAGAGGAGGTCAGTGCTTTCAGATTTATGTTTCCAAAACCNCCCAGGCCTACAGGTCAGGGGAAGCATGGGAGCCTGCACACTGATCCCATTTCAACAGGCCTTACCTCAATGGCTTCTGAACAACTTACCATGAGAGTGAAGGGTCCCTTGCACAAAAACCACCTACATTTGTGCAGGGGCCTGGCCCTCAGCCCCTCCAGTAGGTGCTCAGCACAATGCCCCAAACCTATCTGTTGTGAAAATGCTAAGATTACAGAGAGCTTTTGCTCCCATAGCATTACCTCCTTGTCAGTCATGTTTCATACTCTTTGTATCTGACTTATATTTCCTAGAGTCAAGAAGAAATCTAGCTAAATTGATATGATGCTTATGTAACTAGATACTGGTTTTGTATTTGCTTATGGTTTTGGTTTTCCTGTTTCTTTTTAAATCATTAATCTCTTCATTCACTTTTCCTTTTTTGGTTGTTTTTTGCACTTTCTATTCATCCATCTTGGAAGTCCAGTAACTGCTTCCATAGTAGGAAGTGATTTATAAGCAAAGCATAATAGATCTAAGCACAAAATATTCATTTGGAATGATCTTATATTTCTATTAACAAAAGCATAATCTTAGCATTATTCATCAGATGTATTTTTAGTACCAACAGCTATAATATTAAAATTATGCAGCATCAATAACAGTTTTTCAAGGGCTTTAGAAGAAAACATAAGGATAAACAATTTCAGTGTCATCATCTAGTTCCTGTAAAGTATTAACTAGAGTATTACACAAACTGGACATTTTATGATAAGTAATATGGAGCCAAGAGTGNAGGTGGACTGAAACTTAGCCAGAGCACACAAAATACTACAAAACAGCAGCTCAAGGTGTGTATTACCACTCTTGTTGGTGGCTGTTTCTCTAGCTGGTGAGCAGGGATATGAAACAGCAAACCCGGGAGAGACAGAGAAGACAGAGGCGGTCAGTGCTTTCAGATTTATGTTTCCAAAACCAAATCCAGAAATTAAGACTACTGGAGACATTCTTGTGCATTTTATATGACATCATGCACACAGAACGCTGCTCTGCTTTGAGTAAAACTTTCCATTTTTATTTATCCCCTTCTGAAGCACAAGTTTCCCTCCACTCCTGAGCACATTAAGGAATAAATTTGATGATTATCACAGCCCTGGCTGACTAGATTCAAGATTCTTTCTAAAGAATTTTCAGTGCTACACATAATCTTAACTGTTCTCCAAACAACAAATCTTGCTCAGTTTAGTCAACAGGCTTGTCTTTCACCTTGAGGTAGTGTTTGTAACAAAGAAATTGTGCAGGACANGTATCTGACTTATATTTCCTAGAGTCAAGAAGAAATCTAGCTAAATTGATATGATGCTTATGTAACTAGATACTGGTTTTGTATTTGCTTATGGTTTTGGTTTTCCTGTTTCTTTTTAAATCATTAATCTCTTCATTCACTTTTCCTT
Source organism: Chloroceryle aenea (assembly GCA_013399075.1). NCBI lineage: Eukaryota > Metazoa > Chordata > Aves > Coraciiformes > Cerylidae > Chloroceryle > Chloroceryle aenea. The sequence goes on from VWZY01004794.1 coordinate 18,953, forward strand.
TTTTGGTTGTTTTTTGCACTTTCTATTCATCCATCTTGGAAGTCCAGTAACTGCTTCCATAGTAGGAAGTGATTTATAAGCAAAGCATAATAGATCTAAGCACAAAATATTCATTTGGAATGATCTTATATTTCTATTAACAAAAGCATAATCTTAGCATTATTCATCAGATGTATTTTTAGTACCAACAGCTATAATATTAAAATTATGCAGCATCAATAACAGTTTTTCAAGGGCTTTAGAAGAAAACATAAGGATAAACAATTTCAGTGTCATCATCTAGTTCCTGTAAAGTATTAACTAGAGTATTACACAAACTGGACATTTTATGATAAGTAATATGGAGCCAAGAGTGCAGCACTGCTGAAGAAAACACAGCTATGCTGATTCATGTCATAGGAGAAGGGAACTCAAATCGCTTAACCTCTTGAAAGCTAAGTATCTTCCCGAATCTCAAGAAAGGTTTAAAGGCATCCTTCTGGATTCCTTTCTCAATGTTTGAAATATTCCAAAGTACAAATATAGCAACTCATAATTAGGGTGAGATGTTATTAAAATAATTTTTATCTCAAATCTTCCAATTTCAGGGCTTGTAATTTGTTGTGGGATGTATGAAGGAGTTAGTTGTTTCCCAAGAAACAATAGATAGATAACTGTAACTTCATGAGAGGTCTACCAAGAGATATGAAGAACCTGGGGCTCTATTTCCTTTGATTAACAGCTATCTGTGAAAAGTCTACATTTTTACAGTGGGAGTTACAAAGATTGTTCTATTGATAATATGTGTGCATGATAACAAAGGGAGGGAAATGCATGGGCTTTGGGGATAACACAAAGTCCTTGCTCCGATGACCCTGGCTTTTTATTTTTTCATTTCCTGGAATCCATGTGAATGTAAGTATTTGGAAGAATTTGGCAACATGCAACTTCCACCCTTTGATAAAACCAGAAGGGAAAAATCCTTCAAAGAAAATCTCATCCTTCAGCCTTTTTAATTCCAGTTCTTGGTGATAAAAGTCTTCATTTCATCGTTGAAGTTTACTATAAAAGGGCTATTGATTTCTGAGTAACAAAACTCCCAAAACCATCCCTCTTTTCCCTCATCTTTTAAAAATGATGAAAACTGATACTTTGTTAAGGATCTGAAAACTCGTGCTCACCTGCTGGACATATAACACCTCAGAAGTTTCTCATTAATATATTGGCTTGAGAAAAAAGTGACTGAGTTACTGTGTAGCAAGTGAATTTTTGTTTCAGTACAATTGCTTTTTGTGTATGACACTGGGCTTGTGTCCTTGCATGGTCCCTATAGCATGACACCTTCCCAGGCAGCCCAGCTGCCCTGGGCATGGTGCTGCCCCAGGCATGTTGCTGCCCCATATCTCTATGGACTGCATTTCTACACACCAGCTTCATTCTCCCAGTCCCTTTTCTTGCCATGCATCATACCTGGACCTGAGCTACTAATGTTGCCTGTAATTACTCCTCATTTCAATTTTCTTTACTACCAGCAAACTCCTCATACCTTCAGAGCTTCCTTTCTCCCGGAAAGGTTTTGCCCTCTCATGCTGCTTTGTAGTGTCTATGCTCATCACATTCTGCCTTTTACTGTTGGCCACTCTCATTCTCCTTTATGTGTAAGGCAGGTGTCTCAGTACTCCCTCAAGTACTTTATATCAGCAAGGTCTCCATATACTTCAGTCTTGCTTTCCTCCATGCTGTCCCTTCTTCCTGCTTATCCACTTAAAACAAACCTCTCAGCAGTCTTAAAACTTTGCAGATCCGTATCTTCCCCCCTCCCCCAGTGATTGTACTTAAAATGGCACCATGCAAGGCCAGTATCGTGACCTCACCGTGCAAAGCAAGGTTAACTCACTGCCACAGATACATTCCAGGTTTCTTCATTCAAGGGATTCACTTGTGACCCTGCTTGCTGCAGCTTATGAGGACAGGGAAAATGACTGCTTACTTGGCTTCTCCAGTTCACTCATGGTCATCTTTCTTTTCTCCTTTTTTTTTAGGAGTCCTGACAGAGTGGTGGACTATCAACCCAGCAAGTCAACATAGATATCTTTGTGGACTTGCTTCCCAGTTTCCTTTTTGTTATGCAAAACATAGTTATTCACACACATCTGACAGGACAAATTATAGAGATATTGTTGTTCCAGGGTTTCAGCTCCACTGCTGAATTATGCTGCTTTTGTGCAGTTACACAACCTAAGGCAGTCCTTAACATAGATGGACATATTTCAGGAATCCTCTTTGTTTCAGGAAGTTAACCTGTGACCCAACAGAAAAAGGAGTGATTCTCAAGTTAGGGATCCATGAAATGGGAGTGAAAGTCAACAGAAATTCAATAGCAAATGGGGGATTTGCAAACAGAATTGGATTTAAAAGCCTGAATATGAACCCAGAAGAACTGAAGTCACCAGCAAAAAAAGCCCAGAATGCTAAAATACACTTTGTAGTATGTGCTTCTAAGAGAAATAACGCTATTTTACTTGTAGGGCACTTTAATTGCAGATATATAAGGGAGTGTAGCTTAACTAGAAAGAAGGAATAGCCCATCTAATGCAGTTCTGTTTAAAAGAAACAAATGTGCCTGTGCTCTGTTGTACTGTTATTTGGCACTTCAGTATCTTTATTATGAAAATAACCTAATAGAGGGTTTAGTTTATTTTTTGCTTTCTGAGGTGGCTTGTAATAGTTGCACAGGTGGGTAAGTTGACCTGCTCTCCATATTCAAGGGCATGATTGACACTTCAGGACATCTACTGTCAGGGTCACCAAGGGCACTCATCAGGGCACAAGATATGCTTTATGCCTTGGAGACTGGACTCCTCCCTCCCTACCTGTGCTGCCATCATGCTCACTTGCAAAAAAAGTTATTAATTTAAATAACAGAGAGATCTGAATTGGTTTGTTTTCCTTTACGAATAAATAAATAGAACTATTTAACCAAAAAAAAAACAGCAAAATTTTGCACTTTTTTTTGTATTTTCTGATGTACCAAGAATCAGATCAATCATGTAAAGCCTTAATTTATCATGCACTTTTAAATATGTGGCTAAATTTAACCACAGAGTAGTTTCACTGAAATAAAGCTGGAAATGTAACTAGTATATAGAAGCCAAATTTGCAAAAAGGAAGTTAACAGCTTCAGATTCTACAAATATTTGCTAGGTTTGTATAATAAAAGAAAAATGCAGCTGAACTGCTTAATGTATAAGACCGTGTTTCCAGAGAGGTTAAAGAAAACTAAACATACATCATCACATTCATTATTTTTTGCTTTCTTTCAGTCATTAAATAAAAAATATATTGTTGTTTTAAACTTTGACTCTAAATCCTAGCTGCATTTGTAAAATAAAATGAATCAAAGATAGATGCAGTAACGAATCTCTGACATATTCCAGACAACCTTTTATCATGTTTAATTATGAGAATATTTTGCTTATTGCAAAGTATCCTGCATAATATAGGTTCTCTGCTATAAAATCTCTCTCGTTTATAATTCAGTCATTCTAAATTTAAAATAACAGTATAGAGTACTAAAGTATCCAATTGAAGTTTAATATAAAAATATCGGCACAAAANTTAATACAGAATATTTTACTTATTGCAAAGTATCCTGCATAATACAGGTGATACACTATAAAATCTTCACTCTCACTTATAATTAAGTAATTCTAAATTTAAAATACCAGTACTAAAACCTCCAACTGAATTTTCATATAAAATTATCATCACAAAACTCCTTTTTAAAGACTGTTTATTGTGAGCAACCCAAATGTCTGTTAAATAATTATTAGTTGTAGTATATTAATAGACTTGCACCCCTACAGTTGCTAATTCATACCATCTCAGGTATTTTGATGAAATAAGAAATACTAAGTAAGAAAACAGTAAGTATTCAAAAGGTTAATTTGCTTAAAATAATAATAAATTGTTTATATCAGTTCAAAAATCTATCTTTGAGACTAAGGAAGGTTTCTAAATCAGATTAATTAAATAAGAGTGGTCCTTTTAACCAGTAGCAGTTTGATTGCCAATGACTCGAAGAATCTCTTTATGAATGCTTGGCTCCTGTGTATTTATACTTGTATCACCCACTTGACCATCTTCATAACTAAAAAAAAAGTACAGAAAATAAAATAGAATTAGTGTTTTATTAATCTGCCTAAAAGCATCCAAAACTCTGCTTCATTCAATAATCAAGAGTTCTTTTTCCGTATGTTAACATTTTTCTATTAAAACGCTATGTTGCACTTCGCTATTGTATGCAGATCCTAAACTCCAGGCAGCAAAGGGTGGTAAGGCTAACATTGTCATTGAAACCCTGAGGCTGAACAAGCCACTAGGATTCAAAGGGGACAAGTCATAGATGAGAAGGGAAATGCTCACATGATAGACAAGAATTCTTGAATGAATTTTTAGCTTTAAAACATACAGACAAATTGAAATTATAGTTTATGATATACAGGTTTGCTTACTGTAACATAGGTTAATGATGGACAGTGGGAAAAGTTAGTAACTCTCCATTCATTTATTCTATAATAAAATATCTACTAAGCCTCTGTGACTAGTTTATCCATACATTTCCTAACAAAAGTAAGTACAGAGAAATATAAATACGTAGTGGTACTGAGAAGAATTTGGAAGAAATGTCTTTTGTCTACTTCAAGTTGAAAAACTGTTGAGGGGACATGGGGAAAAAAAGGTTAAGGATGAACAGAAACTGAATGTCAAAAGAAGCTTTCTACTCACACAAAGAAAAATCTTGTACACACATGATCCGTATTGGGAACTACCCATATATCTCCATGTTTGTGCAGATCAGATGAGGTTATCACTATCAGGGAAAGAATATATTTCACACTGATGAAAACGTGCCTGGCAAATATTGCTTTTAAAAGTTTGTGCTTTTTTACATCTTAAATAGCCTTCTGAGAATGTGTAGTTTTCTAGTGCATGTTTGTGCTGTGTCACGCAACTCTGTTGGCTGCTAGTACAATCAGGGAGATGAACTTGATTTTTGCTTTCAAAATATGTTATATTTTACAGAAAACACAAATTGATGTATGGGAGACATTTGTTAATTGGAATGAGAAATGAAAAAGTAAATTTAATAAAACCTGATTTTAAATGGCCATAGGGCTGTTAAGGATGATCCAAGGCAACTAATCAGCCTTTGGAATGGAGATATTTGTGTTTGGTGATGGCTGAGTCAGAAATGAGATATTAAAGACAAAGCCTGAAACTGAGATATAGCAAATTTAGGATTTACAATGCTACCAAATATTTTTTTTAAATTAAGCATAGCAATTGTGACTCAAGGAGATCATAAAGCTTGCAAAGACTTCCTCAATATTTAGAAAACAGCAATCTATTTGATGATAGGTTGTTGACCAGAAAAGTGAGGACAATACAAGAACCTCTTTATTTCTAGGAAGAAGTTATACCATCCAACTGTATTTGAAAAAAAATTCTATAAATGCACTTAACAGCATCCTTCTGGACAAATTGTCCAACTGTGGGATGAGTAGGTTCATGGTGCACTTGGTGAAGATCAGGCTGAACAGAAGAGCTCAAATGGTTGTAGTGAACTCGGCTCCATCTGGCTGGTAACTAGTCACCCCCATTGTTCTTCAGGGTTCAGTTCTAGCACCAGTTCTGTTCAATATACCAGTGATCTGGGTGCAGGAGTTGAATGCACCACTTGCAAGTTTGCTGATGATACCTAACTGGAAGATGCTATGGACTCTCTTGAGGGACAAGGGGGTCTGCAGAAGGATTTAGATAGACTGGAACACTAGGCTATGATTAATGGGATGAAATTTAANCTATAAAATCTCTCTCGTTTATAATTCAGTCATTCTAAATTTAAAATAACAGTATAGAGTACTAAAGTATCCAATTGAAGTTTAATATAAAAATATCGGCACAAAACTCTTTTTTAAAGTGTGTTTATTGTGAGCAACCCAAATGCCTGTTTAATTATTACCAGTTGTAGTATATTAATAGACTTTGCATCCCTACAGTTGCAAATTCATACCATCTCAGGTATTTTGATGAGATAAGAAATACTAAGTAAGAAAACAGTAAGTATTCAAAAGGTTAATTTGCTTAAAATAATAATAAATTGTTTATATCAGTTCAAAAATCTATCTTTGAGACTAAGGAAGGTTTCTAAATCAGATTAATTAAATAAGAGTGGTCCTCTTAACCAGTAGCAGTTTGATTGCCAATGACTCGAAGAATCTCTTTATGAATGCTTGGCTCCTGTGTATTTATACTTGTATCACCCACTTGACCATCTTCATAACTAAAAAAAAAGTACAGAAAATAAAATAGAATTAGTGTTTTATTAATCTGCCTAAAAGCATCCAAAACTCTGCTTCATTCAATAATCAAGAGTTCTTTTTCCGTATGTTAACATTTTTCTATTAAAACGCTATGTTGCACTTCGCTATTGTATGCAGATCCTAAACTCCAGGCAGCAAAGGGTGGTAAGGCTAACATTGTCATTGAAACCCTGAGGCTGAACAAGCCACTAGGATTCAAAGGGGACAAGTCATAGATGAGAAGGGAAATGCTCACATGATAGACAAGAATTCTTGAATGAATTTTTAGCTTTAAAACATACAGACAAATTGAAATTATAGTTTATGATATACAGGTTTGCTTACTGTAACATAGGTTAATGATGGACAGTGGGAAAAGTTAGTAACTCTCCATTCATTTATTCTATAATAAAATATCTACTAAGCCTCTGTGACTAGTTTATCCATACATTTCCTAACAAAAGTAAGTACAGAGAAATATAAATACGTAGTGGTACTGAGAAGAATTTGGAAGAAATGTCTTTTGTCTACTTCAAGTTGAAAAACTGTTGAGGGGACATGGGGAAAAAAAGGTTAAGGATGAACAGAAACTGAATGTCAAAAGAAGCTTTCTACTCACACAAAGAAAAATCTTGTACACACATGATCCGTATTGGGAACCACCCATATCTCTCCATGTTTGTGCAGATCAGATGAGGTTATCACTATCAGGGAAAGAATATATTTCACACTGATGAAAACGTGCCTGGCA